>WUQG02064061.1:0-27868 GCA_011317285.2 Androctonus mauritanicus | reverse complement strand
GTGGTGGTGAAGATAGTATAATAATACTTGTAAAACTAGAGGAACCCTCAGTGACAAAATGTAACAAAATTTCAAAATAAACCCCCCTTGACAAAATCCTGCGAACGCTACTTGTAACATTAATAAGTACAAGTGTCAGATATCAAAAAGTTCTATGCAATTAAAATATCATTGTAACAGTGCCTGTAAGAATAAATGAACAATATCTGTAGAACTAAGAATAAACAGAAAAAATGTTTATAAGAAGGGCTTTTCAAATTATGTCTATTTACAAAATTATTTTAATTTACAATTTTTAATTTGATTGTTAATTTTTAATTTAACAAAATTAAATTATAAAATTCAGTTCATTTACGAATCCACGTGATGATAAAAATCGCAAAATACCACGACACAAACCTGACATTAACAGGTGAAGAAACTTTAATAGACTTGAAAAATGACCCTGTTCACAAAGCTTCACATTCTAAGCTAGAATTGTCAACATTTTGGATTTCAATTGGAGTCAATATCCTCGATTAGTTTACTGCAGCCATTAAATCCTTGTTGCCGTTTGGATCGTCGTAACTTTGCGAATTAGGTTTCTCATGGAAATATAAATAAAAAAAAGGGGGAAACGATTACTGATAATAAATGAAGAGTTACGCGTATGTTTATCTAATTTAGAGCCACGTCTTGATATAATTATTTCTCAAAATCAGTCTCATCTTTCTCATTTATAAAATTATTATTTATATTAACTACTTATTAATTTCGATAAAATAATAATAAATTATTATTGTTACCTATATTAATATTTTGATTAGTATTAATAAAATAAATTTTTTTCGGATTTTTATTTGGTGTACCGCGAAACAAATTCTCTGCTTCAGTGTGCCTGAAGTAAAAAAGTTTGGTAGACATTGATATATATATATATATATATATAATAGTAATATAAGTGCACAGTGACTTTCCGAACACTCTCTATACACTATATTTATTCGATTCTAAGTATATCATCGATTTATCAATTTAGTTATACAATTTTTCATTTTTTTCCCTATTTTTCATCATGGAATTATGGATATGGAAAATTATTCCAATTTTATTATAAATGTAAAATAAAAATATTACGAAAGCCAAATTTTTGTGCAAAATTTATTTAAAATATTAGCAGCACGAAAGAAGCGTTTCGCATCTTAATTTATAGACTTTCGACTTTGGAATAGAACATTGTTAATGAAAAGTAAAAAAAAAGAAGCGCAATAAAAAGTTTAATTGTAGAAAATAACATCTTAACAAACAATGCCATTAAACTTATTTGGACATGATCTAGCAAAATATCTTTTAGTCGAATTAATATTTCTTCATGAAAAAAGCGCTTTCAATATTGATTCATTTTTACGACTATTAACATGAATAAACGTGAATTATTAATGTTAAAAGTTAAATAATATTTAAAATGGAAATAAAATAGAATAAAACAATGTAATATTTCATGAAACAGTTGGAGAATATTTAATTCTTTATATATGAGAGGCCGAAAAGTTCATATGCACGTCATGATGTGAATGTGCTAGGGATTTGAAATTTGATCCTCCAACCCTTCCATATCCACATCTTAGGGCCATATACACTTGCTGAACAGTTGTTTAATTCTATTTTTGTAGAAACCAGCAGATTTGGAAGCAAATCAATTCTCCACAACAACAGTAACTACCTCATCGTCGAAAAACTTCCCCGTAAATATTTTTCATATTTCGAAAGAGGAAGAAGACTAAATATGTCAGGTCGGGAGAATACCGGGGATGGGACAAGATTTCAGATATATTTGCGCAGATAATTGATTGTTTCTGCACTCGATGTGCATTGTCAACTAGCAGCAACACACCTTTCGACAGCAAACTACATCTTTTTTCTTCATATTGTCCTGTAACTTTGTAGCAAGTTACTGTAGTATGTTCCTGTTATTGTTGACCCTTTTTAAGTAATCTGTCAATATGATACCTTTGCTGTTCAAAATAGACAGACATGATCTTGCTGCATGGCTTTCTGTAAACTGGTGCAACAAAGTTGCACCAGTTTACAAAATCATACAGAAAGCCATGCAGTTTACAGGAATCCCGTGAATTCCCGTTTCCATCGAATCGTTTCATTTGCTAATGTGATGGACAATTCTATTATCATATACAGCTGACATCTCTTCGTGGATTGTTTGTGTACTTTTCGTATGAAAATGAAGGAACTATGTGCATTTCTAAGCTGACCATGGTTCGATACTCAGTTTTTTCCAGCATGATACATACTGTCACGCTTCTGACTCTGGTTAAACAGAACCTGTCAAAACAAAAAAAAAAATGCGTATTAATAAGACTGTAACCTATCATTGTTTACAATTACAGATCTATAGCATACACAATATGCTGAGAGTAAGAACTTTTTTGGATTCCTCATATTAGGCTTAGAAATATATCATCAACTTTTCGTCTGGAACCAAAGAAGCAAGGCCATACTTATGATTTTGGAGGTCTTGGGCTAAATTTTTTTGGGACCATACTTATAAAATGAAGGAAAGATATCAATTACATATATTAATTTATTCTCCAAGAGAATCGTGATATCCTGTGATAGACGTAGTGTTTAAAAATTTGAAATGAATTCGTTAAGTGCATCGATTGGCATATCGATAAATAAGAATCAAAACAAACAGACACACCTATAAAAAAATGATAGTTGTAGTAAGAATGAAATTATAAAAATAAGATAGGTGTTAAGATTCAAGTTTAAACAAAATGTTAAAAATGAAATAAATTTCGAATTTTTAAATTAAAATTCACTTCATTGATTGATTTTAAAAAAGAAGCGAGAGTTGATTTTAACAAGTAACTTAGTGATACAAAATGAAAAGAATTATAGTCTGTATTCCAAGTTTTCTCTAGGAAAATCGTTACGTGTGATATCGTAGCATTTAGTTTAAACGGAAATATCGCTTAGTTTCGCTATTAATTAATGCTGTTTAATGATAGTTAACAGAAAATCTGTTACTTTAAATGTTTATAACGTAGTAAACATTTTTTTTTTTTTATAATATATAAAAATCTGATAATTTACCTTATTTTTACTTAAATGTTTATTTCATTTAATATTAAAATAATAATTATTTTTATT
Source organism: Androctonus mauritanicus (assembly GCA_011317285.2). Taxonomy (NCBI): domain Eukaryota; kingdom Metazoa; phylum Arthropoda; class Arachnida; order Scorpiones; family Buthidae; genus Androctonus; species Androctonus mauritanicus. Next base: position 24,718 of record WUQG02064061.1, on the reverse strand, counting down.
GAATCATTTTCATCGATCGTTTGTTTTATGCAGTATATTGTAGTTAAAAATATTTTCACATTTGTTTTTTGCATGAAATGATATACTGTAGTAACTTTTTTGACAAGATATGATAGTTCTGAAAAAGACTGTTAAATTAATTAACAGAAAATAAAAAAATAATTCTGCTAAAAATAAAAAATTGAACGAAGAGCTTTTTTTTTTTTTTTTTGATCAGATGGCAACGAATTACTGCACCGATTTACCAATATTATTGATATTTGAAATTCTCAGTCTCTTCTTACCAATGTACAAAATAGTTGACTTTCCTTTATAATATTAATAGTATGTGTAATTTTCAGTTTTACACAAGTTGTCTCAATAGTACATCTCTTAATTTTTTTTTAATTAACAACAAAATTTAAACCTTCATTCTTAGATTGTTTTTGAGGCAGTAGTTCATCTGTATAAAATCTCAATTGATATTGAGGCAGAAGTTCATCTGTATAAATCTTGTTTTATTCATCTGTAAATAATGATGAATAAAAATTCTTTAACATTTATATGACATAAATAATTTCGTCATTATTATAATTTGTTTAATTTTAAAGGATAAGTTTTCCTTTTTTTTTTTAATTAAATAAATCATTATTTAAGCATAAACAATTGGTTTTGTTGACCTTTATTTCATTTATGGTCAAATTTCATTGTAGAAAATGGAACCTGTTTTTAATATTACATCTCTGGGAAATTAACTCATAAAATCAGGAACTACCCTTATATACTGTATAAATAATTAAATTTATTTTATGAATTATTTTCTAAATATAAATAAAGCAATAGAAAAATAGAAGAAAGGATAATGAATTAGAAATAAGCTATAACAAATTACAAATCTACAAATGTTTCTTTTATTAAAAAGTCATTCTACTAAGGTTTGAGAAACACTAGTATATTGTAATGAATATTATAAATTATTATAGAATATGTAAGTAAATCATGCTCTGATGATTATGATTATGGTGGTAACTATGTTATTCAATATATTGACCAAGAAATTTCTTTTTGTGTCCATAAGAAACACTTTTTATTGTCAGTCCATTCTGAATCTATGAAATGCTTTTGAATCTTGATAATTTTTGTCATTGAGTAAAAATGTTTCTCTCATCTGTTATAAGTTAACTGCAGAATATATTTAATAATATGCAAACATCACTGATGAAGAAACTCAATTTTTCTTGATATCAAAACTCCTAAAAACAAGCTCTAGAACATCTCTTTAGTAAATTTAAATTAATTGATAATGATAATATAGACCAAAAAAAAGAAAAATATTAATGTTATAAAAAATATTATTTCAACTATAAATGCTATAAAAATTTTAATTATTCTGAAAATTTTGTTGAAATGTTGTATAAATTATCATTTGAAAAATTTAGTTAAAGAATTATTAAATCAAGTAAAGGACAAATTTGTTTATTTTAGATACCCTGTATACACATACCTATGGTATTTATTTCATTTTTAGTTTGCTTTCTGAAGGACAGTGAAACATAAAATACTTTGTCTGATTGATTCTTCGATAATAACTTTAAAGCTAATTTGGCAGATTTTTTTTTTTTAAATTTTGTAGTAATGAACTGCTATTAAATAATTCAATGCCCCCATTTATTTTTAATTTTATTATTCCAATTATTTTTAAATAGCAGTTATTTAAATTTTTATGATAAAATATTTTCATAATATTTTTTGAAGTAACTGATGGATTTTTATGAAATTTAGCAAGAAAAAGACCCATTGAAAATAATTTTGAAATTATATCAGTTCAGTCATTTAAAAATTTTGATCATTCAAACTTCTAAGGTTCTCTCTAATAACTTTTGAACTGTTTGATAAAGTTTTATGAAATTCAGTAGAGTGACTATATCATTGATGATTATAATGATGAAATGCTTAAATTTGCATCTTTAATTATTCCACAATAAGAGATATTCAAGAAAAGCAGAAAATTAGTTCTTTTCAAAACTTCTTATTTGCATATTATAAATTGAAAATCAAATGAACAACTGCAGATAAATTCATTATATACACTATATATATATAAAATAACTTTGATTATTCAGCAGATACGGGACGGAGATGTTAAGAATTAGAAAAAAAGATACCGTAATTTATAAAAACTTAAAGAAATAGAATAAAAATAATCATCAGTCATCATGAAGTAGAGGACTTCAATGCATTCAATAATTTTGAATGCATTCCTATCATAAGTAGAGGACTTCAACTTATGAAAGGAATGCATTCAAAATTATTTTTCATAATTAAATTCTCTGTAGATCATAACATAATTTCCCATTAAAGTCAATGCTGTAAATGGAAATTTTTTCCCTAACCACCAAAACTCAGAATATTCAACAAATCAAAAAGAATAATAATGAATAAACACTGTCTGTTTTTTACAATGAGGAAGTCATGTATCTCATTCCTGCTAACAGTTTATATAGGTTAAAATAAATAAAATATTGGATATAAGCAAAGGTGAAATATATAATATAGTTAGATTTGCATACAAAAGTTTATAAAAAAAATCAAACCTGCTCTAGATTTTCTTCTGCTCTAGGCAAAACAAAATTTTGGTCATCTATGAATTGAAGTGTCAGTTCTTTCACTGAAATGCTTAGTTTGCTTAGCTCTAGATACCAGCTAAGCAAACTAAGATATTTGCTTAGCTGGTATCTAGAGCTGGCCCTGGCAAAAATAAACATAATGAAAACCATTTATTAAAATTGAATGTTGCTATAACAAAAAATAAAATTTTGCTGGTTTTATTTACATTGAATGCTATTTGAATTGTTTAGAAATTTAATTTTTCAAGTAAGAGAAAGCAGAAAACTTTTATGGTAATTCTACCTTGACAATAGAAATTGTTAAACTTGATTCTTTTCTATCATTTATCATTAGAGAATTCATGCACTTCTTCAGTTACAAACTTAATTTGTATGTAACTTTGATATTGCTGTTGCTTTGCCTCCAAAAGTATTGAAATAACTGCATGTACTGTATTTTGTATTATATTTCACAATTGGATCAATTAGAATTTTCTTATTTCACCGATTTCAATGAAAAGTTCCAATTATAAAGCAAGAGTATTTTGATATGATCACCACCATCTTGAAATACTGCCATAATAACTATGTTAACTATGTAATTTTACATATTAATTAGTTGCTAGAGCATTCTATTATCATAATGTTTAAAATTTTGGAAGAGTTTTTGAAATTTTAACATTCATTATTAGAATGTTCATAACTTGATGAGTGTGTTTATATACAGATGTTGGCTATTTTAAATTTTTTTTCTGACATATGCAATTAGGAAATTGTATAATTGGATTGATTACTTAATTTTCTGTTCAAATATTATAAGAGATAAATATGACAACGGCCACTTAATAATCTTTTTGGCCTACTTACTGAAAGGATCGGCTAGTTAGGTAAACATAGGATTAGTGAATTAAAATTGAACTTTCCTGGAAAAAAATTGAAGGAGTAGGATCCAGAATTGAATTTGAATCCTTCAAATAGTTATACAGTTTCTTGCCATGCAGTCAGCCAGCTAATTAAAACTTTATACAAATATTTTTTAAAATTTCTTTGTAATCAAACAAAATCTGAACTAGCTTGTAGGACCTTAGTGATATGCAATATCATTACAGGCATTTCAGGAAACATCTTGAATGAAATAAAATAACTTAACTGAAGAAGCAGTATAAATTAATGGGCTGTTATTATTGCTACCTATTGATGATCATTATAAATTCAAATTTCTTTTATAAATTATTTCTATTATAAGTAGTAATTGTTTTAAGTTGGAATATCATAAGTTGGCAACTCTTTGTACTTGTAGTAATGAAAACCCTTAATGACTATCATATAAATAATTATTTACATAAAACATTGAAGTAATACCGAAATTAGAATTTTTTTTTTGGCATTATCAAAATCTGTAAAATGTTTTGAAAAAAGGAATTATATTGCTATCTAGTAGATAGAGAAAAAATGATACATTTGGATAAAAATTTATATCACTTTTAAATAATATTTATATATAATGAAATTTAAGTTTTTATTTTTATATAAGAATGATGAATGCTTGTTACAAATTACTTTTCAAGGAAAGAATGATAAATTATGGAAGTTGATGAGGGTTGATTGATATTGATAAGACGCAGTATGCACGCATTACATTTGTATATGTACCGGTATATATAAAATGACTATACTATATTCCATTTACATTTAGCTCTGTTTAACATCAATTTAATAATTTATTTAATTAATATATTGTTGTTTTTAATAATAAATTTCATTTTTTTCCTGTTTCCTCAAAATAAGTTTTCAGTTTTTGTAATTCACTTGTGATTTACAAAAACTGAAAACTTATTTTGAGGCAACAGAATTTTTATTTATAATAAACCTTTTCTATAAATAGTATATACAGTTTTCTTTAAATTTATTTATGGTATATTTTAATGATTCTATTTATATCTTATGTTTTCAAAGTAAATTTAATAATTAGAGTATTTTATATAAATATATATTTTTTAATATTAAGAAAAATTAAAAAATATAAAATTTTTTCAGGTTCAGAAGAAATAATATATTTGTTGCTAAATAAGAAATATATTTAAGAAGTTTTGATGTTGTTATTTTAAAAGATAGAGCCTAAAATGCCAAGTAAAAATGCTAATTGTTCATCAGATCCATCCAGGTAAATACTGTTTTATAATTGTATTATTTTAAACCAAACAGAATAACTTGAAAATATATAAAACACAAATTGAAATGTTTTTTAATTTAATATTAAATAACAAAATATTACTCAAGGATTAATGTGAAAAGATTTATATTAAGGTTAATCATATATTCATTTTCATTCAAGAAAAAATTTTAGATAATTTAAATATACTTTAACACTCAATATTTATTTACATGTTCTCATTATCTTATATAAGATTTGCATTTGCAGAATATTTTACTATATATATGTAAATTATTGTATAATTATTATGTTAAAATAAAACATTGCTGTAAATAAAGTAGGAGATATGTAAAACTATGATATGTATATATACAATATATATAATAATGTATATACACTAATGCTATCAATGACATTATTTAACTGTTGATGATAATACAGGCAACTTTACAGTACTTTGATAATACAGCATTTTTCAATTATATTTTTATTTTATATCTTAAAAATAAAAATTATTTACAAAACAATGCTTAGAATAGGTATTAATCATAAATTAATGCAGATTAATTAGGTTCAGAGCCATCCTGAAAAACTGAAGGTGTAAAACCTAGAATCAAGCCTGGATCTTCCAAGATGATATGCAAATATTTTAAAAAGTGACCATCTACCAAATTTTTTAGCCTTGTGCTATTGTACATTTAATGAATAGTTGTGTAAATATCTGACTTCCTTTCTAATTGTGTAAATATGTTTTTGGACTTTTATATGCATTAGCAAATGAAAAAAGGCTATGATTCACTTTTTTGGTCTAAAATATAACTGCCACAATAATGAGGTATGCCTATATATATATATCATTGAGATTGGATAATATTTATTTGAGATTTGTCCTAAAATAAGTACTATATTTGTTGGCTTATAAGATGCTGCAACATAGAAGATGCACTCCAATTTTATAATAATAAATTAAAAAATATTTATTGTTAATGCAATAGAAGTTTAAAATTCAATAAAAATAAAATCCAAAAGCCAATAAGGAAAAGTACAGGATTATTACTCCTTATTATAGTATTATTCAACTTCAGATTGTTTTATATTTTATTATTGGAATGATCATCTTTATCCTTAATGTGACCATAATCATTGATTAGACTTAAATGTATAATTGGAATTCACTTATTACTCCAACAATAACCTGATAATTACTGAAAAGTTTATTGACTATATGTTATAATATCCATTTTAACAATGTGAGCTATTCTTTAACTACATTTTGTTGTTTGCCAGTTTTTCAATTTTCACATATGCTGTATTATCACTTTTGGCTTATAAAACATAGAGCATTTTTAAAGGTATTTAAAAGGAAAAATGTGCATCTTATAAGCTGACAAATGTAGTAATACAGTATATCTTCTCATTATTATACCTGATATTAATTATTTTCAATAAATCTGAAATTGATCATTTTAAATTTTCAACAAAAAATGATCAAACAAATTCAAAATGATCAATTTCAAATCAATTCAAACATATTATTGATCAATTCATTGATCTTGACTAATTTATTTCTTATTATATCAACAGTAGCAATCCCATATTTATCGTTTTCAACAATATTTATTCTTTAGTAACATATGAAGTGTGAATATACTTCAAATTAGAGATAACAGTGTTATATAATTACATAATATTTATGCAAGATATCACGCTAATGAACAGATAGAAGATATATGAATAGACTTAATTCATAAACATATTTATTCCATTCTGAAATAAAAAAATCAAAAATGTTATTAGATGATAAGTTTCTCTTTCAGATTTTTCAATCTGAAAGAGAAACTTATCATCTAATAACATTTTTGATAAAACTTTTGTTTCATATACAGATGTTGCTCAATTTATTGAAATAATTGGGATAAAATAATTTTTTTACATTACATGAATTTAGTGTAAGTTGAAAAGTAATTTTTTAATAAAAATTTTAAATTAAAAACTTCCCAGGATTTTAAATTAAAGTCTAAGTGGATTATGGTGATTGCTTTTCTCATACAGTCAAGAAATAATATTGTTATATTATTTCTTGACTGTATGAGAAACATAGATGTATGTTTGTAATGATATCTTAAAAGCTAGCAGTAATATGATACTTAAAATCAACAAAAATATATACAGGCTTTATGGCACTTAGTTTTTTGAGCTTTGCTAATACAATGCTTCTCAATTATATTCCATGCTTTTATTTTATATCTCAAAATGAAAATTATCTGCAAAATAATACTTAGAATAAGTACATAAAACTTAAATAAACACATAGACGAACTAGATATGGACCCATTCTGATAAACTGAAGATATGAGACTCAGAATCATAACATACCTGAATCCTCCAATGTTTTATGTGTTAAAACATGGCCATATGGCCAAGAATTTGGTCATAGTGCTATTCTACACTTAATGAATAATTGTATAAATATGTTTCTAGGCTTTTATATGTATCAGCAAATGAAAAAAAGCCTGTGATTCATTTTTCAGTGATAGTCTGGAACATAATCACTGAAATAATAAGATAGACCTGTACAATATAAATAAATCAATTAATTTGAACTTTTAAAATATTTAAATTAATATGTTCTTGTAACTTACAAATATAGTATACTATATTTGTAAGTTACATGAACATATTAAATTTTTTAAATTCCACTGCTTATGAAGAAATGCAAAAAAAACCACAAAGCACTTTAAACAAGAAAATACTTTATGATTAGTAAATCAGTACAAATATTATTAATATCCTGTGGTAACATTTTCTGCTTCCTATGGCCCTCTTTAGTGATTGAAGAAGGCTATGGGAGGCTGAAAATGTTACTACATGACAATATTAATATTTATATTGATTTACTAATCATAAATTGTTTTCCTGCTTAAAGCACCTTTGTGGCGTTTTTTGCATTACAAAGATAGTATGTCATGAGAAAAATTGTGGAAAATATTTATGTTAAATCAAATTTATAGAAATTGTATTAATTGAATTTGGAATACCTATAACTCTCATTGCATTTTAATATTTCTGTGAATGCTGTATAATATTCACAACTCACATTCAAAATTCTAAAATTTGGAAAAACTTAAAATACCCAAGATTCTATAAAAAACACTAAATACAATGAAATAACAATTATTTTGTTTAAAATAAATTTTTTTAATGATATTTAAATTTTATCTTTCTGTCAATAATTTTTATGAAATTTTTAACAAATCTTATAAATGTTGCATCTTATAGATAATAAACATTTGAGAAATTACATATATTTCATTTATTTTTCATTAATAATATAAACACATTTTTGTTTATACATTATTTACTATTAATACTGTACATTAATAAAAAATAAGAATTGTATTTGGAAAAGCAGCTGCACAATATATTCTTATGCAACCAAGATTATTTATAAAGTTTCCTACCAAATTTTGAAATAATATTTATTGTTTAAAGTATAGATACACGGTATTCTATTTAATGCTACTCCACACAATTCTAGTTTCTTATAATAGTATTGCCTTAAAAATATTAAAAATATATATATTTCTTGTTCTTCAAATAATCATTAATGTCTTTCTTCAAAAAGAAGTTATACAATAAACTAGCTTATGTTTTATATCAGTAATTCTATTCTTATCTCTGAATGCTGCAAGCTTGCATATTCAGGATTGCATCATATATTGTTGAGTATACTAACTTATATATTTAATATTTCTTCATTATTATTCATTTAACAATGCAAAATTTATTTACTAAATCATGTGTTTTAATTATATTATTGTCTAAATGACTCAATAAATTTATAATATATTGATGATAAACAATAAATCATAATGTTGGGAATGCATAGTCATTAGGGCTGTATTATAATGACCTTGCACAGTGCTGATACAGTTAACATATTGTTTTCAGATATCCATCCCTATATTAAATGGATATATCTATATTTTCATTATCTATTGATAACTTTCAGATTTTAGTATTTCATAAATTATAATACGTTATACAAGACTAGTTTCCTGGCATTGATTTAATTTGATCTTTTAAAAAAAATTTCTTTTAACAAATTTATTAATGAACAATTCTTGTTACTCATAAATAATAAAGAATATTTTATTTATAAATTTATAAAATAGGCTTAAATTATGAATATTTTTATGCATTTTTTTTATATATTAGACTTTTCATTGAAATTTTAAAAGAAAATTTTTCTGCCATTCATTTTATGTATCATAATTCTTTTTGATGCTAGTGCTACTATTACACTTTGGATGTGATCTGGGCTTCGTAAGCTGATTTATTCCCTTCTGCTAGCAATGACTATATATAATCATTGGTTTGAAATTATTCAAAATGGGATTTAAGCAGTTAATAAATAGTAATATGACAGCTGTGTGAATATTTTCTTTTTATCATTATTTTTTGAGTAATGAATACTATTAAAAAATTTTATGTAAAAAATTCTGTTCCCTGCATTCCCTCTTCTAGCATTGATAGTAAATTATGAGAAAAAGATGTTCATAGTTAATAAGACAATAAAATATTTTATATAGATATTATATAATTTGAATATAATTCGTATATATAATTACAATTCTGTTGTGTGGATAAAATTTGTTGAAAATCATTAAAACTGTAATTATGTCTGTAATGATACAGTTTGGATCATACCTAAATTTTAAAAAGATGAATAGTACAAAGAAGCACATGATTAATTCATTTATCTTTACTAGCTTGCTTACAAAAATTTGACTATATATGCATATTTATTAATATAAGAATGATACAATTTGGTAGCTGTTTTAAACAAAAACAAAAATTTTTTTTATTGTGGCTATTGAAAATATTGAAATACAGCTATCTCTGAAAATTTTATCACAATAACTATAATGTAATAAATAACATAACAGTCATTTGAAAGGATTTTTAGATATATTTTACAGCAATACTCTGATTTAATTAGTTTTTATGTCTGCATGAATATCAAATTGTCTACAAAAAAGAATTGCAGAGCTACAAATTAAGATGATCATTTTTTTTATTCAAGGTATATGAGTATTATATGCCAGTTTGGAAGTCTTCTCATGATATTAAAATTTTAAATTTCATATATTTAAAATTATTTGCCATACATGAAAGATAGTATAGTCATTTCAAATATATACTGTATATATTTGTAAAAATTGCTGATAGTGCTAATTATCATTGTTAAAAACTTACATTTTTTTGCAATATTTTTTATTAAATTTTTTGTTAGAATAAAAATTTTGAAAAATACTAATAACCACATTTTTTTGTAAAATAGTTTCCAAACTTATACATTTAACTCATTCAAAAAAATTCTGTGTAAATTGAAAACCACTTACCGTAAGTCCAACAATGCTTAAATTCAATAAACACAAATGTGCATTTTAACAAATGGAATAGTCAAATGAAATTTGTGAGCATACTTTAATCATACATAGGAAAATTTAATGCCAAAAATGTAAATTATTTAATGAATTTTTCATAAGTGTTTTATGGAAATTTAATAAAAATTAAGAGACTTATGCATATGCTTATCTCTGAAACTGCATAAGTTGAAATCGTATAAGTTGTGAACCTACTGTATATCGAAATTGATTATTATTTTTAAAACCTAAAACATTTTAACTTGTTTTATTTTTTTAAAATTTGTTTAAATTATAAATATTTGATATAATTAATTAAGCTTATTTGTTAACAATATCTTTATTAAATTAAATTATACAATAACATATGTAAATATTTTGTCAGCATCTTGTGAAAACATTTAATGGAAATGGAATATTTATTCTTTTTACTTTGTGTCTTGTCTTAAAATTTAATTAAAGTCAAACTTTTTAGTAGCAATCCCTGATCTCTAAATATGTTTTTTATAGTCTCTCTCTCTCACCAGGACACGGATAGGATCATTGAAATTCAATTTCTCTTAAATTTCCTGTGACACTTAATTTACATATAAGAAAAATTTACAAAGTGCCATAGGGAAATAAATAGAAACAGTGATCCTGTTCATCGTGTTTGGTTGAGAAAATGGAAATAAAAATATACTGTATATAATAGGTCATTTATTTTTACCATGAAATTTATTATTTAGCCATATCTGAAGCCAAATCTTTTTATCAATTAACTCAGCTTGAAATTTATTAAAATAATTTTTTCTAATTTTAGAATAAAGGTTAAAAAATTTTAAATATAACAGACTAGCATTTTATAGATTTTTATTTAACTTGCACTACTTGAGATTTAATTATCATATTTGTAACAATTATATTAAAGAGAAATTATTAGAAAGCTTTGTTAATTGATTAAAATACAAAATACTGTTCAATATATGAGAGGATTTCTTACATAGTTTGTACTTTTTTCTTATTTAATTACAAGATATTTGAAGTCTTAATTGTCCAGATAAAGTATTTTAATTATATATAGTTTATATTTTTTAATTCAACCTAGTTAAATTTATATCAAATTAAGTTGGATGATTTCATTAATTTTTCTATTAGATTAAGAAACAATTATAGTTAAAAATTTATTTCCTACTTAAAGTTAAGATATAATTATAAGTTTTTATAGTAATTTTAATAAAAATAATTTCAAAAACTTTTATTATATAATTTATAATTTTCTAAAATTTTGTACAATTTTTTTGGAACAATAACAACTTTAAATAAATCTAATTGAAATATGAATGAGAAATAGATAGTAATAAATGAATAATTTATTAAGAAATTACTGTAAAACAATTAAAAAAATATATTTCCATTAAAAAAAAAAAAATGAAAAGTAATGATAATTTTAAATGTGGAAAATAAAATAAAAAATACAGAAAATTATTAAAGTGTACTAATCTCATGTACAAAAACAGAATATTATAAAGAACAACAATCATTCAAATATTTGTGGTTTTCAAAAATTAAATCATTTCATGCTTTTGTAATTTTCCAGGAATGTGATACACAATTAGGCAATATATGACGATTTTGCTTTTCCTGGAAACAAAATATAAATAATTAATAATTGATCAATTTATGAATTTGTTTTATTCAGGACCAGCCAGGTAGCTCTTGTTTCCTAGGTATTTTCAGCAGTAATTTTCCTTTATATAGTATGTATATTAAATTATTTCAACTATCTGTGATGTCATATATTGATACTATTTGTGATATCATAATTTGTTACATCATAATAACTTCAAGTTTATGTAACAGTTATACCATCTTGGATTCTGTAGTCAATCCCTAAATTACTATTCCAATGATTATTTTTCATATCTGATCATATCCTATTTGAAAGCCTACGACCCAGATTTCTTATCTCGAATCTTAATAGTATTCCAACTTTAAATTATCTTAGTTAATAGAAGGATTTAAGTCCAACTTGGACAAAATCTGAAGGATTAAAAGAACATTTTTGTCCTGATCTTAAAATGTGCTTGGAAATTTTGATTTAGGAATTTTGCAAAAAGATTTTCTAAAACTTTAAGATAGTTTAGAATATATAAACTATCTTAAAGTCTTAGAAAATCACTTTGCAAAGTTGATTCTGATAGATCAAGTTCCTTGGAAATATATAGAGAATAATTTTCATAAATCAGTCAAATTCAGGTTTTGTTTGAAGGTCATCAATAGTGTATAAAAAAAAAAATAAGAATAATACAAATAGAAAAATATCAAATAAAATCTTTCTGACATCTATAATTTATATCGGTTTATTAACTCTCTTCTTTATCAATATGTACAATCTAACAGATTAAAAATAAGTAATTTTGGTGCAAAATTTCGACAATAAGCTGTTAAATACATCAATGATTTTTTTTTGTTTAAGAGTACGACATAATTGAATTGTTTCGTAATTCTACATTAACTAGTAATGTATATCGATCATTGCAAGCAAGGTGATTATATATAGTATATCTGTTTCTATAGTAACAAATGGCAAATTAATAGAATTATAAGAAGCAGAGTTGCGGTTGTTTTCAGGTTCTGTATAAAGAATTGTGTCGCCATAAAATGTTTTCGGGGAATTGGGATTGAAGCCAAAACTTGCCGAAATGTTGAAGACCTTGGTTTGATAATCTACACGTTCTGAATGGCTTATTATTGTAGTATTCTTGAAACTGTTTTATTTGTTATAATACATTGCTACTAACTTTAACGTATTGTTACGTGTTTGATTTATAAATCAATTAGATTATATAAGAGGGATTATTTATTAAAAAGAAATAATAATAATAATTTAAAGTTAAATGATTTTTATCTTAATAATATAAACATATATACATATTAAAAAAAAACAATTGCACAAAAAAAAATTATTTTTTGATAAGGAATAAATAAATAACAAGCAATTTTTAATCTGGAAAATTTTATCGAAAATTGGACTTATTAATTCAGATTAATACAGAATTTCTCAAGCGATTTCGGTGTTATTTTTTTAAAACTTTACTCGTAATAATAATAATTTAGCACTTTGACTAATAATAGGCCTATCTAATCTTTTTTTTTTTATATTTACTGTATTTCTTACCAGTTAGCTGGTAATATTTATTTATAAATAATAAAACTGAATTTTAAATGCTTCATTTTTAATTCAGCATTAAATATATCATACAGTTCTGTACATAATATTTATAAACTTGCTTTAAACTTTTCTCTCTATGTTTTTGTGTGTTTGTTTGTTTGTTTGTTTGTTTGTTTGTGTGTGTGTGTGTGTGTGTGTCTAAAATAATTATTAGAATTTCATATTCTATATATGAAATACTAGTAAAGCAAACTTGTGATTTAATTCATAATTAAAATTATATAATGATTTTTGTAATTAAAATTGACCAGTGATGTAAAATATGCATGTTCACGATGCCGAAGTTAACATGATATTTTGCTTGTCATCATGTAATATGTATACAATCATATAGAATGCAATTTAAAATGTGTTTTTTTTTGCCAAAATATTTTTACAATGTATTATTATTATTATTGGATTATATTTTAAATTATATTTTTTCGTAATTTAACCATAAGATACGATTAAATTATATTTTTATGCGATTAACTTGCTTATAAATAGGAAAATATATTTCTGAATAATTTTGAATTAGAAATTATGGAAAAACATTTAAATTTTTTTGTATAATAAAATTGCCTTTAAAAAATTTTATTTCATAAAACTACCATACCGAAAATTTCTCGTCGGTCGCAAACAACAATTTATTTTTAAATATAAGATATTATTATAACCAATCTTAAAAAAAAAAAATTATTTTGATAAAATTTTTATTCATAAAGTCAGATCAGATATTACAAGAAAATATCTAATACTTCACAAATATTTTTAAAAGAAAGGATAACAAGGTCCTTGACCTGTCAACGACCTAAACGTTTTGTTATTTAATAGCGGAAATGCTAATAATAACAAACCTGTGATTTAATCATAATTAAGATTGTACAGTGATTTTTGTAAATATCTAATACAGTACAGCAAATATATATATATATTTTTTCAAGCTGTGTGCTGATGAAAGCAGCACACAGCTTGAAAAAAAAACAGCACAGCTAATAAACAGCACACTGTACTTTATATAGTAAATACTGGAGCGAAATAAAATATTATAGAAGAATAACTTATTTACATAGGATAAAATAAATAATTGTATGCCAGATATCATGTAGTTTTGCAGAAGAATAAAATATAATATAGATAAAAATATCCCTCTCTTTATAATTCGATCTAATTATTATATATCTCTGTGTGTGTGTGCGTGTGCGTGTGCGTGTGTGTGTGTGTGTTGCATCACAATGAATATCTTATATACATTTATAAAATACGAAAAAAATATGTTTTGAAATTTACGTAAACAAGAAATTATCGAAAATTAGTTAATTTATAGGCTGATTTAATTGTAAATATTCTAAGTTTTATTTTATTACGTTTATTTAGAACAGTAAACAATATTTGACATTTGGACACATATGGTACAGTACAGACCACGAATGTGTCGAATTTTTGACGTAATTCTATTAAAAAACTGCTGACACAATTAGGAATTTGCCAATATTGCTTCTGTATTTAATTGTTTTTAAAACTTCGTCGGCATTTCATTTAAATTTCTAATTTCGTCTAATTTAAAAATTCTATTTGATTTAATTTAAAGCAGCGAAATAATAAAATTAGTCGTTAATTTTTAAATAATTACAGTTACTTATACGTCCTATATATATATATATAAGCAACTTTAATAATTTGCTTATTTGTTCTATCTAAAATTAAAAATATGTATTTAATTAGAATTAATTATTAACTTATTATCGATATAAAATGCTAAAATTTTTTAAGAATAGATTCTAAAAAGAAAATTAATTAAAAATTAATTATAAATAAATTCAGGTTATTATTATTATTTGAATAATGCAGATGAAAATTAAAATTTTCTAAACACTGATGCTTGAATTTTTAATCAGAATTATATAAAATTTATATTGTCATTAAAGATTAATATAGCTGTTTATTAAAAAAAAATTACAGTTTATGAAAATCCCAGAAAACTGAATAGATTTTTTTTTTAATTTTATCGGAAAATATTTCCTTTTTCAGTAAACTTATAAATGAAAACATTAAAAAGACAGGAAACAAAGTAGGGGAAAAAAATCTTACAATTTTTTTTTTTTTTTCAATTTATTAACTTAATAAAACTTTCGATAAAAAGCAGTTTTCAAGTATAATTGGCTAGCAAGATTCCATTATAAATTTTATTTCGCGTTTTTTTTTTATTTTTTAAATTTGAGAACCAGTGAACGACTATAATGGAAAAATGGCTGGTTCAGTTTGATCTGGATATATTCATAAAATCATTTACAATATTTGTAATGTATGGGTTGACATTTGACATTTGTAGTTTATACCATATGCATCATAAAAAAAAAACTAAAGAGTAATAATCAATAGTAAGGAAGAAATAAATTGGAAATTTTTATAATGAATTATTTTCGTGAGAACTTTTCATATTCTATGTAATGTAGATTACATAGAAGTTTTCGTATTTTTCTAACAGAAACTGTTGTTTTTGTATTTTTAAAAATTAATGAAATATGATATTTTCAATGTATAATAAACAAAGTTACATGGTAAGCAAAACTTGGGAAGAGAAAAATTTTTAAAAATTTTCAGTTGTTTCGTAACCAGAAATGATTAATAAATAAATACAAAATTCACGATGATAAAATTAAATTTAACATAATTATCTAATTTTATTTTATTCACATCTTTAAACTAAGTATATATATATATATTCAAAATTAATGTTAGTAAAAGCTAAATTTTAATCGAAATTGTTTTATTTTTAAACAACAAAAAAAAATCTCGTACGTTTTATGTACGTTTTAAATCGTATCAAATTAGATTGCGTAATTAGTATGATTTTATCTTGGCTTTTAAATAATTTATTATTTAATTTCGTCTTCAAATGTTCGAGTATTCAATTTTATAATAATCAAAATAATTATTATACAATTATAAATTATATCGACCACATACTTTATATATCAAATTATATATATATATATATATATATATAGATTGGATTGATATGTTAGAAATAAAGAGAGGATTGTTTATCACGAAATTCAAATAATTGTTTTCCAGATATGACGATATGGCTTTCTAAATTAAATTTTACTGAAGTATTGTTATACAAATAGGTATAGTTTGAAGATTTGCTATAAATGATTCAGACGAATTGCGCAAATTATATAAATGTTTTCGATAAAATTTTATAGATAATGCTCTAATTCGATAAGTATTGCTATGTTTGAATAATCGACTATTATTATTATTTACTTTGATCAGTTATCGATACTTAGAGCAAAGGCTCTTTAGCAAGTAAAATCGAATAGAAACAAAGAAATAAAAATTTATATAATAGATAAAATTAATTAAATTGGCAAAAATTTTAATTATTACAGATTGCATATACAAGATATGAGTAAATGTACGTTCGTTTTAATTGCTTACCACGTATTTTTTACCTGAAAAATGCAAGAAGATTGTAAGATAGCACACAGAATAAACAAAATAATTCGAAATATGCAAAAAAACGATGGCTATAGGTTTTTATTCAGAAGAAATTTGATGAATAAATATGATGCTAATATTATCTGAAAAGACAGGTTGGAATTTTATCGTTATCAAAGTATTATTATATTCATAGTTCGTACAGATAAGGAAATGCCATTATAAGTTAGCTATATACAGTATTTCGAAGTCAATCTTGCAAACAAGATTTCTTATTTTAAATTTAAAATGAAGAGAGATTACCTACACAAATTTTAAAGCTATTAAATTCGATTTCAGCGATCCCTAGTTTAAATCTCTAGTAAATCAGTAGAGAAAATACATTATATAGTTTATCGGAAACCGTATGACGATTTTAACGCATTCTTATTTATTTTCCCACTATTTCAGTTAGAGAAAAATAAAAATTTTAATTTTAGACCAGTATGAAATTATAGGGTATATTTATTATTAAGCTTATACTATATTAAGAAAGGAAGAAAATATATAAACACACACACACACATACATCAAATTATTAGTTGCATGTGTCATATAATACCAGTTATTTTAGAGAATTCAATAGATTCTTGATATTGGAGATATAAGTCTTCGTCCTAGTTGAATGTTTAAACATCCCATGAAAGTATTTTATTGATTTTGAGTCTATAAAACTTTATTTACAGATCTTTTAGGTGCACAGTTTTTTCTAAATGAGATCTTTTTGAAATAATAATATTTTATTCAGTTTATAAATTAATCATTTATAGAATTGCTTAATATAATGATTATACTTAGAGTAATAATGTTTCAATAATGATATATTTTTCTCTATTATTCGAAATTATATTATTATAAATTATGTTTGTAGAATACTAAATAATTCTCAGATACAAGTGAAATATTAATTTTGATTCTATTATGAAATATTTATGAACAGAAAAAAATACTAAAAAATAATCTAGTGCATTATAAATCTTTATACTTTAGGAATAAGAGATGATTAATTTACTGTTATAAATAACGGATTAAATTATTTGTTGAATTAACCCCCCAAAAAATTCAAAAAATGATTACAGAATAATTATCAATTTATTAATTTTCAGTAATACATATTTCTAATTTTGAATATATTTTTTGTTATGAGAATACAATACAGTACAGTAAATTGATCTTGGATTTTTGGTGTATTCATTATTTAAATTGCAACAAATAACTTTTTAAGTAAAAAAAGTAAAATAATTGCATATCAAATTCAACCTTTAAGTTAAAAAAAAAACTTTAAAATTATGGAAACTTTAATTAGAAGAAGAAAAAAAGAAAAATTTATATAAATAACAATAAAACATGATGTAATATCCCATTAAAAGATTATCATTTTTCAGATATATAATCCAAATCAAGTTGATTATTGTGATAATAATTTGAATATCATTGTTATAAATATTTGTGCAATTAAATTAGAATAATTGGATTTAACTTTTTTAGTAGTTAGTATCATTACGGAAGAATACAGCACAAAAAGCAGGATTATGAAAAACACACAATACAGCCTGATTTTGTGCTTTATTCATTCATAACTTCTTTAAGTATAGCAGATATTACTTATTTATGATTATAGTATGGTTGTTTTCAATTAATATATTGCAGACTTCTTTTTTTCCTGTTTATCTTTGGCTTTTTATTTTTGCATTTTACTCAAAATATTATACATATATTCTAGTATCTTTTTATTACAGAAAATGTATTTTTTTTTCTGAAAAGTATTGAATATATAGTGTTTTGTATTGTTATACAATTCTGGTAAAAGATTTTTTTTAAAGTTTGAGTTTTATTATGTTTCTTCTATCTTTATAAATTGTGGTTATGAGGTTCTAATGTCTTGGACCAAAATTTTTCTATATAGAAATTGCACAATATTCTCTTATACAGAAAAGAATGAATTAAAAATACCTGGTGTAAGCTCTCTAGAAGTGGAAAAAATTTTAAAGGTATACCATGTAGATACATAAATTGTGTAATGAACAAAACAAGAAGGAATGTTTTCTGTATGCTAATCATAAGAATATTAGCAAAGAAATAGCTCTAAATAATGATCAGGATAGAATAATTATTGCTTAATCAATTTTTGTGCTCTTGAAATAATTAGTTTTAATATAATCAAATTGCCAAAATTATTTCAAGTCAGTTCATTCATTACTAACGTTACAAAATAGCACATTTTCCATGATTTATTATGGTAACGGAGACTTTGAAAGTTATTTGCGAGGTGAAAATTTGTAAAAGGAAAATTTATTTCCTATTCCAGTGTAAAAATTTCTGATCATTTTTGGGTACCAGAATCTAACCACTATTTTATGTATTGGTGAATATAAATATAGTAAAGCATTCTATAGTATTGCACACATATTCTTTCTTCCATAAAAGTATCTAAATGAAAAGTATATTTTATTATAAAATATAAAAAATATTTAAATATAGAGTTAACTTCTTTATTTTGACAATTTGAATTTCCTTTTTATCTTTATCACTCTAATCATTCATAAGATTAATTAATATTTGTTTATTTTCTGCAATGTATAAATTTTTTATTATTATTAATTTTGTTTTGAAAACTATTAAACTCATTGAAATTGAATTTAATTCACCATAATTGATGAACCTTAAAATAAATATCAGAAGAACTTCTCATAATATCTTTAGATTGGAGAATTATTATTTCTAAATCTTATAATTTTTGGAGAACTTTTTAAAAATAATAGAATACAGGTTTGGAAAACTTAAGTTTTGCTATGGCTCTTATTTTAAATATAGTATTTATAAAATAAATATTCAGTATTTGAAACTTTGATGTCTTTTATATATTTCTACAAATTAATAAAATTTTTTATAATATAATGAAAGTTCTGAACTTTTACCTTCCTCTACAAAAAAAAAAGTTTAAACAATAATAAAAATACTCATAAGTAAACATATGTGGTACTACATTGGTAACATTTCAAAAAAAGTTAAAAATGAAAAATTTTAATCAATTTTGTAATAAAATAAATAAATAAAAATAAATTGTATAAAAATAATTGAACAAAATACCGACTTGCTAATATAACTTTTAGAAATTTACATTTGCATTATCATTTCTTAGAAAATTCTAAAAGACGAATTTCTATATGTGCTATAGAAATTAGTAGAAAAATGATTTGGCAAATTTTATTTTTTATGTATATAAAAATTTATATGAGACTTGCATTGTGTTTGATGCTTTAATTGCTACTTGAAAATGACTAAGTCAGTCTTCATCCCAGTGTAACTTGACAAGATATTGTCAGTCATTGTGTGTAAAAGTTAACACAAAAAAAAAAACAGAAAAACTTACTAATTAGTATGGCTTATTAAGTTCTTACATAAAAGGAGAACTGAACATGAATACTTCTGTTAAAAAAAATTAAGAAGAGAAGCTATTTAGTCTATACTGAACATAATGTAACATTCAAGCATTTTTACAATTGGTTACTGAAAATTTTAATAATCAAATGCGGAAAATGCTTGAATGTTACATTATTTTCAATAATTTAGGATTACTGCAATACTCTGGGAATCTCTACTGAACTTATTTGCAAAAAACAGTATTCAGTCATAAATATTTACTTGACGAAATTGTGTTTTTATAATTAAAATATACAGAAAGACGGCAGACATTTCTATTAAATAAAAAACTTCATTTAACCAAAGTGAATTTAATATAACTGTGTATTGTGCAGATTGTTTCAAGTTTGAGAAATGATACCATTAATCAATTATGAATCTTGAAACTATTTTATAAATAATATTGCTTTTAATTAAGCTATACTATTTGTCTTGTTTTTTCAGTAGCAATTATGCAATATTTTTAAAGAAATATTTATTATTCATGAGTTATATACGTTAACATATTTTTTTCTTTTGCTTAATTGAAAAATTATGGAAATCGACAATATTAGAAGCTTGTTTTAATGCATTATATAATACTTATCTTCAGTTGACTGTTGAAATTTAATATTACATTTGCACGCAATTAAATCTAAAGTTTGAAATTTGAAATTTTTATTTTTTAAACATCATTTGAATAATTAATCTTTGAATAAAAATTGTCTTTAAACTGTTTCTCTACTATATGTAATTTTTCGGATCTTTAAACTATAGAATCAGTTCCATTTAAATAATAGATAGGACTGGGAAGCATAACGTAAGTTGGGGTACCTACAGATTCTCAAATCCAATTTCAGATAAATATGTATTAAGTTCTTAACTGGTTCTTTATTACCAAGAATTATGAAAATTTATAATATGTAGTAGTAATTAAAGACTCATGATCAACAAGGCACTATGTAATTGTGAAACAAACAAGTGGGCAAGGGAGCAGGATGAGAAAGTTACGTATCTCCCAATTTACGTAAGTCGGGGTATTACTGTATTTATATACGCTATGACTAGAATCTGAAATGTACTGTAACTAGATACAATATAAGAGAAAAAATAACAAACTGATTAATTACATTACAATATAATAGTATGTTACTTGTTCTTAATGTAACAATCAGTCATCGCAGAATGCTTGTGGTAGTCTCTTTGTAGAGGAAATAACCATAACTAAACGTGTCTAAAATTTAATTCCGATTGATGTTTATCATACGTTTACCTGTAAGAATAGGAGACATAATAACCTTAATTTGGCAAACGTCATTAACTTTTATTTTATAATCTTAATTATGCTAATTATATGTAGACGTAACACGTATGTTTGAATGTAAAGTAGTGATTATTAAAGTATATTATTGTATATATATAAAACGATAGCATCTGTTCATTTATTTTATACGTGTAGATTATAATAATGAAGTCGAATGTTGTTCAAGATTTTTTTAAAATCGTATACGTTTTCTTTTAATCGAAAAAAATTTATAATAAATTGCGTATGAAGTTTTTCATAAATTCAAAAGATTTTTTTTTTTTTGGTTACTTTGAAAATTTAAAAAAATATTAAATCCGTCGTAAGACGGAATTACGTAAGTAACCCGCTATTGTTTAGCAAATTTAATGAGATAACCAGTTTTATAGACATTAATACGATCACGAGTAATGTCATTTGCAATGTTGATTGAGTAGAAAATTACATCTCGATTGTATTGTCAAGGAAATAATTACTCTTATTTAAAAAAAAAAATTTCGCTGTTTCATCTATAAATGAAACAGCGATAATTAGTAACAAATTTTGAATTTATTTAGAATATATGTAATGAAATTCGTAAAATTTTTGTATGATATACAGTAATACCCCGACTTACGTAATTTCGGAGATACGTAACTTCTGCCATCTCACTCACTCGTTTGTTTTCACAATTATATATAGGGTGAGCATAAAAACATTCCAAGGTTTGAAAGGGTAAAATTTAGCCGTAACTATCAAAATTATGCTTAGGATTCTTTAAAGAAAAGAAATGAAAATTCTTGAGTTAACTGAATCGTAAATATCAATTTTGTCAAGATATTCATGTTAATTTAATTTTATTTTTTACATTTTTAAATCTGGGAATGTGAGAATGTTTTTGTTCTCACTCTGTATATATATGTTTGTATATATTTCATTTGCTGATTAATTACAATTACATATTATAAACATTTATAATTTGCTGTTTTCTTGGTAATAAAGAGGCAGTTAAGAACCTAATACATATGTACCTGAAATTAGATTTAGGAATCTGTAGGTACCCCGATTTACGTTACGCTTCCCGGTCCCAGCAGTTACGTAATTCCGGGATATTACTGTATATTCAAAGAGTAAATTTCGGTCTAAAAAGTTTATAGGAAATTTTAAAAATATGTTTAACCCTTTAAGCTGCACACACACATTTCGAGTTGATTAAATGTTACAAAAATCACATTTTATACTACTAACGCTATATCGTTGCTATATTTTCAATCGAGACAGAACGGCAACTCATTTAAAAAGATGTTGTAAATTTGCAACATGGCTACACAAAGGGTTAATGATACAAGTTCGTTCATGCATTAACGCATTGTTACGAAGAATAATGTCTAAATCAATAAAAAATCATTTTATATTCATTTACCATTCATTATGAACCATTTTTTACAATTAATTATAATGTTTCTCAGAGTAATTTATTATTATTATTATTTTTTTTCTTGTATCAATGGATATTATTTTTATAAATTTTGTATAGTGTCCTACTGTTTACCTTTCTGATATAATACAGTCGAATTGCAACGATAGATGTAAGACGAGCCGATTTTCTTGATGAAATAAAGTAATTTTGTTGCTATTCATTAAATAGTATGGAAAAAATTTTGTAAATATTTTTAAAAAAAAATAGAATTGTGTGGTTGTCAATCAGAATTATAGCCGTTTATATTAAAAGAAATAAAATTATTTGATGATCGAACGTTGTTTTCTAAACTGAGCATCTTAAAAACTCAAGAAGCTTTTCTGTAAACACTTGTTTTAATTTAATTAAAATTCTATTTGTAGCAAAGTGGAACAAAAAAAAAGTCATCAAAACATTCGTGTTTACAGAAGTTACATTTTTTGCAGTTATTAATAATAGAATATTCAAAATTTAAATTATGCTTGTTAAATATTAACGAAAATATTTTCGAATCTTCTTTACTTGATATTGATTCCATTACAAAAAATTTTCTTCGATTTTTTTTTTTTTTTGTTTTGCGTATATTCAAAACTGTTTTTTCTTTAATAATTTTCTATAAATAATAAACAAGGTAATACTTTTTAAAAATTGAAATATAATAAATAAAGTCACGGTAGTTAATTGAAAAAAAAAAAAAAAAAAAAAAAAAAGGTAGCTTCACAGAAACAACATAAACGCATTAAATACCATTTAACGTGAAAAGTTTTTACGAATATTTTTCGAATTTTTATGTTTTAGGATAAAAGAAACACTGAAATTTCGTTGGAAAAATCGCCGACAAAATAAAAATACTTCGTTGTTATAATGAATTAAAATTTAAAGATTTAGAAATTATTTATACAGGGCGAAGAAAAACTTCATCGTAAAAGTTTTGGGTACTGCTAGGGGGCATCGAAACAAGTCGAAAATGTCAAATGAACACATGGTCTAAACGGCGCCGTTTTCGAGTTAGGATCCTTTAAAGCAGGGTTTCTCAATCAGGGATGGGAGATAATAATTCAGAAGTATATTATGCTATTATTATTTTCCAAAAATAATTGTTATCAACATTTCCATGCTATTCCAGTTAGATTGCATAGACTTTTTCATCACCTCCGGGTCCAAATGCGCGGTTAACATTCAAGATAATTAAGGAAATTGCTAGATCGGTGCTCCTCGAGGCTCGTCTCCGCAGCATCTGCACCTTGTGCATTCGTATAGATAATTAACTAAAAGCCAAGGGGTACAACTTTCATCCGCTTATCGTAACTCAGCTTCAGGACCGCACTTATCTCTTCAGGCCTTTCTTCTATGGTCTTTTTTCATTTGTTCAGACCCTGGAGAGGATTTCGATCATTAAGGTGGAGTTCGGGGACAAAAAAAGCTTGGGAACCACTATTTTAAAGCTAGCCAATCACTATCGATCACGCAAAGCGCTGTTGCCACACGTTGCGTCGCTCTAGATCAGTGGTTCTCAAAGTATGCGCCAGGGCGCACAGGTGCCCCCTAGAAGATTTCCGGGTGTGCCTTATGATATTCCAGAGAACTGTGAGTCCAGATATAAAAATAAATATACTTACTCTATTATGCCATTTCATTATTGAAATGGTGAGGTTTGATTTCTCTCCAACGAAAATAAGCAATGATCTGTAAAAATACTTGTACTTGTAAATCAATGACGCATTTTT
>WUQG02063950.1:0-27870 GCA_011317285.2 Androctonus mauritanicus | reverse complement strand
TCTTAAATTGAAAATACTAGCATTTAATCCTACCTCTATTTTAATTTCTGACATTTGATTGCTTGTAAATCCAGTTTGTAATAAACTGTTTTCTAGCAATTTTTCTTCCCCGTTCTTTATTTTGTAATCTAAAATGAAACGAATTTAAATTGAACTATATACAGATTAAGCTTACTTCGTTACAAGTTAAATATATTTTATCTGTCAGACATAAAAATCAAGAGGATAGCTTGAAAGAAAAAATAATTTAGAAGAGGCATAAATGTATCTAATAAAAGATATCTGGGAGCTATATAATTTGATGTCAACTGAATGCTTTATTAATGCAATCTTATCATTATTGGAATTATCGGAAATTCAGAAAAGATTAGAAATATTGGTAACTTATCTCTAATCTTCTCTATTGTGCGTGATGTAAAGACGTTGTTATGAAGCAAAGCTTTTATATTCTTCTCTATATATAGAATAAATACGCATCGTTTCACCGCTAAATCTAGCTTTTCTTAATCGATTTATTTAATTAAAATATGATTATATATCAATAAGAAAAAAAATCACATTTTTTAGTTTAGAAGACGACGTTTCTAAAATTAGACTGCAATTTTTTCATAATTTTTATATTTTAATAAAGGACGATGCATTTTCCTCTGTTTAGTGGAGAAGAAGAAAGTAAACTTCGTTGAATAAGCAGAACTAAAAATTATAAATATGATAACTTACTGAGCTGTAAACAGTTTTAAAAAGAAGAAAAGCAACTGCAGAAAAATAAAAAATTGTGTTAATAGAAGTCTAAACAAAATACGATATTAAAATAAATAGAACAAACAATTATTGATCAATGAAATATTTTCTCAGATGCCTTTTTTTTATTGGAAATTTCTGGATCTATGCTTGTTATAAAATTTCCAAGCACTCCATAAAGTGGAAATTTATAGGAAACTCGAAAAAATAAACGATAGAAAGTATTCCATATAGATTTGTGATTTACGAAGCATCAATGTTATAGTATAATAATAAAAAAAAATATGCTGAATATTGCATTATTTTATTTTACATTCAAATTGTATTACAACGTTCTTTCATTAGTATAAATTCAAATTTTTCTTCTTTAGCGTTATTTATCATTCTAATTTTTGTTCGTGTTTTTCCAACAAAAATAATTGTTTTTTAAATTCAATTTTGTACGGGGGGGAAAAACAAACTACGAATTATAAAACAGAATAATTACAAAAAGTTATTTTATTTACTTAATAAGCATATTTGGAATGTTTTTTCGAGTTTTTTTAAAATAAAATATTCCTAATTAATATTTATTAATACTCGATATTTTTTTATTCAATATAAAATAATAAAACAGTAAGTAAAAAGGGAGAATTAAGTGTGATACTGCTATTATTTAGATGTGAAGATAACTTAGTTTCACTTGAGCTTATATATCGTATCAATAATTAAATATGAATCCCAATAATTAACCTAAATTAAATATGTAAATAATGATGAATTAAACATATATATATGTTCGAAGAAAAATTAAATAATGAATAGAAAATTATCTATGCAAATGAAACATTATCATTACAGAAAGCGAATTCGGCTACCTCAATCAGTATTTTATTTATATCAATTAGAAGTACTCGGTTGGAGAGAGAAAATTAATTTTAATTTAATTTTCATGATTTTTTTCTCGATAAATCAATAACACAAGGATATGAACACGCAGTCTGTATTAATTTATAACCATAAAATTAGTTAATAACAAGCGTTTGCACATTCGACATGATTAAATATAAATTAATTTGAATTTCGACTAATATATCTCTGGCGATATCTATCCTTCTTTAATGATGTAATCGCTTTAATTTTTACGATTAAATTAAATCTATATATAAAATATTTAATCGTTGTAACCAAATTAGACATTTTTATCACTTAAAATTTTTAATCGGAGTAAGAGTTTATCTTAATTAAAAATTAATTTAATTACACACATCTCTCATAGATTTAAACTGGCAAGACTATATTTAGAAAATTTATCAAGTTTAAATG
The DNA here is from genome assembly GCA_011317285.2 of Androctonus mauritanicus. Lineage (NCBI taxonomy): Eukaryota > Metazoa > Arthropoda > Arachnida > Scorpiones > Buthidae > Androctonus > Androctonus mauritanicus. The sequence continues at coordinate 25,824 of WUQG02063950.1, read as the reverse complement.
CATAATTTAGATGTGAAATTTGAATATAATGTTAATTTCGGTAATATACATGTGTTCAAGTTATTAAACCATACTTGATATTAATTTATTTTATGAAAATAAATACTAATTATTCGATATTTAATCGCATGAAGTCTGCAGAAAAATAAAATGGCTTACCTGTGTTATACAACGGTAATAATTTATTATTTATATCACAAAATTATTGCATTGTTACGCAATAAAAGATTTTCTTCTTATTATTTATTAATTTAAGTAAAATTAACATGTTTCGCTCTATTGTTCTTTAATTAAATTTTAAAATATAGGCCTATACTTAAATAAAACTGGCATTACAAGAGATCAGAATAATTTTCCAGGTTATCAAATTTTAGCAAGAAAATTAACTTCGGAAATTAAAACTTTCTGTACTAAATTATTTGATGAATGTCGACGAACTTTCCTTGCAATCACTCATATACAAATGATACAACTATCAATATTTCAGAAGTTAACAGTCTTCTAGCATACACTAATGGGCCCTTTATCAACAACATTTCGGGGCCCTCGATCGCATGGCATTTTGCCACGCAGGGCATATATTGCTACATTACTATCGTTATTTTCTTTTTTCTACAAACAGAAAATATGAAAACAAAAATAATATTAAAGTTGCAAAACAAAATCGATCGAATTTTCAAAATAAATTTTATATATAAATTTTATTTTCTGACTTACTGGAATATTGTTTTATTGTAAAAATAATTATAAAATGATAAAAATGTAACTAGATTTTTCTGTAAAAATTATATACAACTATAGTAATAATTATAAAATATTAATTTTCAATAATATCATCATTGAACATATGAATTTATAGACTGATTTTATTGAACTTTTAGGAACTTATTGTAGAGATTTATATTAGATGATAAACATAATATATTTTATGCTATTCGCGATGATATCAATGATATTATGATTGACAGAAATATAAATTTTATAGGTATTATTAAATATCTGGTAGAATTTATTGGATGCTGTAAATAGTTTAGGAATTAAATATTATATATAATGCAGAGATTAGCTTAACATTCTACAAAACGTGAAAAAATAGAAAGACTTGAATATATCAAATAGAACAAAATGAATAAGTATTTATATATATTTTCGAACAAAATTAAATATTTCAGAATTTATTTAATTATCAACTCAATTTTGTTTATAAACGCAACTAAAAATAATAGTAATATAAGAATAATATTTCTTGAATGAAAACATATATCAAACATACTTATTTTAGATTCTTTAATGAATGGGAAATATACAGTAGAAATAAAGTTCTTCATACAGAAAATTATGATAATGAAGATATACTGCATAATGTTGATATTCAAATTATCGTGTTAATGTAGAACAGATAAAATTAGGAGAAATATTCACTAATGATAAATATAGCAGTTCTATAATGTTTAAAGCTTAATTGAACTAATACGAATTAGCTTGCATTCCAATCGTAACAGGAATATCATCTTCTGTAAAAGGATTTTATTGTATGCTTCTAGCAATTCTGCATAAATGTATCCGAAATATTCATAAATTTATTATTGATTCTTATTCAATGCTGTTCTATAATGCAAATGTTAGGTATTTATTTGGGAATTTTTCCTCGATATCCCATTATATTTTTTTCATGATGCGAATGATATCGAAAATTCTAAGTTGTTTACAGTAAACGCTTATTTATTTTAAATTCAAGTTTAAAAAATATATATGTTTACAAGAATATAAATAAAAATTTTGCTATGAAATATATTATATTAATAATGGTATGGCATAGAATAATACATCTTTAATGTATCGATGATGTAAACTATCCGAAGAAATCCAATAATAATCAAAATTTAACTTTTATTAATATTTTCCTATATGATTTTAAAGACAAACAGACGAACTTTATCGTATTTAATTGATATACGATTATATGAGTACAATTAACGACTTCATATATTGTTAACGGTAAGATTATATCATGAAGATCAAAAACGGATTATATCAAATTGATTTCTAAATTATAATTAGTGCGATCATAAAATCATTTAAGCATATATGCAGAATACAACATCGACTTAATGAAAATTTGGTTAATTATATCTATTAATTGATCTTAGGAAAGGAATAATTTTGATCGGTGCAATTATAAACCGTAATCTACTTAGAAAGATTTTAAACTGAAAATAAGAGTTATAAAATGAATCCAAAAGATATTTTTGTACTTTATTAAATATTTTATTACTATATAAATAGATGAATCTCTAATGTAAATTTATAAATAGTATGATTAAGATGTTAATCATTTTTAAACATCGATTTAAAGATTGTTGCTAAAATAATTTTTTATAGAAATTTACTAGCAAATAATGTTAAAAAAATTTTCTTTAAGCTATCAGATTTTTCTGTTGTGGTTTATATGTACACAATTAGTAGTTTTATATATTGCTAAGAATAGAATTATATTGAGAAGGTCAAGGATGGCTTACGTCAAACTGTTTTCTAAATTATAGCTGAAATTTTGGATCCTCTCCAAATCTGTTCGGTGGTAAATTCGTACATGACAGGAAATCTTTCTTTCTTAATAGTTCTGTTGCTTAGTTGCTAAATATAAATCATTTGCATTTCATATTTCTTTCGTATTTTTCAAAATTATATCCGATATTATTTACTTTTCTTTTTTAATTACATATTATGTTATTTTTTTCGAATCTATAATGTTTAAATTGTGTAAAAAAAAAAAACATGTAAAGCACTCATATCTTATAAATCTTAAATAAACATGGCTTAACTAGCTAACTAACCATAACAGTAACAGATAAAAATTATTGCCCTTAGAATTATCCATTAACATAAAGTTTAAAAAAGAAAAAAATTGTAAAGATTGGAAAGTTTGAACGTTATTACATTTTGTCCTGATTCTGTTTCCTTCATTTGTAAAAAAATCAAGAATTCTATCGAAAGGCGAGATAAATAGGCCAGAGTATTTATCAAATAACAAATTGTCATCGTTTAGCGTGATAAATATTTTACAACTCGATTCTATAAGTATCAGAGGAATTACACCTAACTGTTTTATAATCCTCTTACTTCAAGAATAATAAAATTACTTATCTCATTATTTTATCTATTTTATCTCTTTGTTCGAATACTGCACAACATTCGAATCGCATATCTATCAGCAATCCTTATGACCAGTTTTATTTATTTCTGGAAAGGTTCCAATATTCACCCAATTTGAAAAAGAAAAAAAAAAAATTCGGAATTTTCTCTGTCGTACGAAATGTTGGATTATTTTCTTCACTTCTAATGCTTTTGGAAAAAGTCGTCAGTTGAGACTTTGTTTCCAGTGAAGAATGACTGAAACTAAGAACGAGGCCAATAACTTCTTTAAAATTTGTCTCATTTACTTTAAAATTTATGGAATAATTTTTCAAATGAGCATCATCCATCTTTGAATAATATTCTAGTGTTTTTTCTGATGTATTATTTAAACATTAACATAAATTCTTGTTTCTTTATCGAAGATTATTACGCTGTTTAATTTCAATATAAGTGATAAATTATTTTATTTAGTTGTACAGAATTTGGCATTTCATTATTTATATTATCACTTGATGCAAATATATTACACATTTATTTAATTGAATAAAAGGAATTTAAAACACGAAAATTATTTATTGTCGAGCAGATTAAATTTTTAATTTTTACAGGATGAATTACATTAAAAAATCCACTATACATTGTGGACATATAAATCTAAGAAAAAATTTTATATTAACGAGATCGGTCAGTTATCGGTTGATAGATTAATAATAAAATACAAATATTTCCTTATAAATCATTTTGTATTTGTGAAAAAAAAAATGCAGATTATACAAGTTACAAATTAGCATAATAGGCAAATTTATAAGAGTAAAAATTAGGATTACAAAGCATAACTAGGATTTTCAGTAAGATAACTTATTATAATTAGTCTGGCAGAAGGTATAGGACATAATTAAGATATGAAATACAATAAGGTGTTTAATTTTTATATATATATTTGTGATATAAAATATTTGTAAATATTGATTTAATAACTTTTTCTTATCTGGATTATATAAAAGTTATATAATAAATATAACTTTTAAATAATAAATATAAAAGTTAATATAAAAGAAGAGTTAAAAGTTATATACAGTTAAAAGCTAATATAAAAGGAGAAGTTATATTTATTGTATAACTTCTCCTTTTTTTGTATTGAAAGAGGATAGAAGTCTACTATTTCAATATGTATATACAGTATATTTGTGTTTTTATGATGCTTAATCTAATGATAAAGTAGAAAAATAAGTATCAATTTACTAATATGAAAGTATATAGGATGTAATATAATACTCTACTCATTTTCATATTTTTTTTACATAATATACTTTTTTGTGCTTTCAAGTTAAAAATAATTTGAAAGCATAAAAAATAATAATTTATAATATTACATTTCTGCGATTTTTATAAATTAATATTTCTAATATATTGAAAAAAATAACATCTCTTGAAATAATTTGAGATATATAAAATTGATTATACAGTTCTAAATTAATTTTAAGAATTTATTTATAATTTCTAAATGCGAATAATACTTATGTTTCTTACAAAAATTGGTTTGTGTAACTTGTAATCAATTTAGTTTTTTTATTTTTTAATTCCACTTTTAAATTTTAAAACATCTGTTTTTCTTTTTCTTCTTATCTTCTGATCTCTAGAGAACAGAAAACTAGTGAAGCACAAATCACACCAATACTTTTTCCTATTTACTAAAATTTCAACAATTTGGGAATTTTCACTTAATCACAATTTCAATTTAAGTAAGTGCACAGAGACACAAAACCACATTTTATATACATTCAACGCATTAAATTATTTAATAATAAATAACTAGAAATTTTTAATCATTTTCTGGATGTTTTTGTTGTGAAAGATAAAAAAATAACGCTACTGCATTTAGAAAGATCCTTGGATTGCTGACGAAGTAATGGTACCAAAACATTCGATAGAAGAAAGATTGATTACAATTAACAAATCATGTTTGATTCGATCTTTGATTGAATAAGAGATGATTTGTTGAGAGAATGGAACAAATAACACAAGAAGAAAATTTTATATATAGAATAGATAATAGAATTTCTCTTAATAGAATCTCTGGTATTGTCTGATAAACGATGCAATGCTATTGATTTCAATAAATAATGATGATAAAAAAAATGATTAATATTCTCAATTTATTTGATAACTAACGAAAATAAAATTGTATTATATGCAATTTTCACTTTTAGAATAAATTATGCTGATAGACTAAAAAAAAAAATCTGAATTTTTATAAGCGTCACGATAATAGAAAGAGAACAACGAACATGACAGGGAAAAGATGGAAATGGCTTGAATGAGAGAAAGAATTTCCATTTATTACCTCCCAAGTTGATATGCAGTCTAAAAATGATAAATCGTTGTCATAAGCAATTCAAGAAGTGGGATTAGTTGAATGTGAAAGACCATCATTGATATGTAGAAATATTAACGTAAGAATAGGAAGAGGGGAGAGAAAGAGAGAATGTTATAGTGATAGAACTCCACTTGAAACTGTATTTGAATATAATAGATACAAAGAATGCTGCAATTGCAAACAAATAATGCATATTAATAGACTTGTAAAATTAAGTAAACATCGATTCTAAAGATATATAAATCATGTTAAATTTAATGTTGTGTATATGCACATATATATATAATTCATTTTTTAATTTTTCTTTTAAAATAGAAATTCTTAATAGTATTTGTAAACGTCTTTACAAATTTCACTTATAAAATTCACATTATTAAAATGTTAAATTAGCAATAATAACTTTATTAAAATATAATTTCCAACGCGTTATTTTTATCAAAGTATAAAATTTGATTTTTTTAATTAAAACTTAAATTTTAAAAGTATAAAATCAATTCATTATATAGTTTTCTAATTAATTATCATGAAAGTGAAATGATATAAAACGATAATAAAATTTATTCGAATATTAAACATCGAATAACATATAGTATTATATTTAAATGAATAATAAAATAATAATAATAATTTTTGTTTTGTTTTTCCTTTATTTAATTTACAAAAATATAAGTTAGTCGAATAGATGAATTTTAAATGTTAAATTAATATCGTATCATGCATTCGAAAATTTTACTTTTAAATCAGGATAAATATAAGTTTACTATTAAAGGAAATTTGTTTTTGAATATATCATTTTCTTTCGAGAATTAAATTATTCTGTATTAAATTTTTTTTCTCGTTTTTTATGTTGTTTAAAGCGAAATTTTTAAGTAAATTGATGTCTTTTTTTACATTTATTTGTTTTAAAATATATTAGGTACATTATAAATTGAGGATAATTCCTGTTTCTGATTCGTGATTCTTTCAACGATGATTACGTTTATTATTAAAATTTTTGCTAAGAATTTGTTAAGATTTAGAACAAAGATTTTTGTTCATGCAAAATATTATTACATTATCTCGAAGTGAATTTGATTCTTAATACGATCGAAACAAGAGCAAATCAAATATTAAAAGATTATAATTGTTTACATAAAACTCAAGAGAAAGAGAGAGAGAGAGAGGGAGGGAGCGAGTAAGATGAAAATAATAAAAGTTCAAAAATAACTGATAAAAATTGTTACAAGCTGACTTGATGTAAATGGTTCTTAAGCATCTTTCGAAAAGTCGGAAAAGAACAGATAGAATACTTTGGTAGCAATCTAATATATTGCGTATTGAGTATAGTTCCTATCGCATGATAGAAAATAATAGTAAATCCTATTTTCGAACAATTTTCTGAAGATCAGTACTTTTTTCAATAAAAAAAAAGTGTTGCTGCGAAGAGAGAGGAAAGAAAAAAAAAAGAAATATAACATTTCGCACTTATTAAAATTATTTTCTTGCAACCTTGCAGATAATTATTTAAAACATGTAAAACTATTTAACTCGAAATTATTATTATTTTCTTTAAGAATTTGGTATTCTTTCAAGTGTTTAAATATACAGCACCGAAATTCTCTCTTCAATATAAATAAATAGTAAAGCTATTGAATAATAGAACTTTTATATTGAGATTTGAAGAATGCAAATAGGCGAAAGACTTTCCTCTGGTGTATAAAAACTCAGATCAAACCGTTAACATCTGATTGAAAAGTAACTGGGCGTTTCACAGCCCGACATTTCCAGCAGTTGGATAAATGGAATTGAATGGAGAGAGAGAGTATAGATCAGATTATGGATGTGGAAAGTAAAATCTTCCATTTTTCATGATTATACCAGTTTACCCTATACGATTCGAGAGTCAAGGTGTTCAAAATGAAGATTTATAACAAAAAATTCACTTGATTTCTTTTTTTATATCAAGTGTTTCATATTTATATATATGCAAATTCGAAAAATAATTAAAATTGAAGTATATATATTTATATATAAATTCAAGGATATAAATCATTTTACAACTATGATAATTATAATTATTAAATGGAGTTATTGTGGACAATCGTATCGATTGTTTCTAGAGAAAGTTAATTTACTGTAAATATCGCGACTTAACTGATTCAATGATAAAAATATCTTATCTGAGATATGATGTTTGCTTACTCACACGGGAATTCCGTTTTCTTACCCGGTATAACATCAGGACACTTTTCATCAGCCAGAGATGGACGTAAACGCAACTGGTGATCTTCCTGAGGCTCTCTGCAACGGATATTAAAGTTTTAAGTCATTCGAGCAAACAGTCTGACTTTATCTAGAATTTTTGTTTTATTCGTGTTTTTTTCTATTACCATTTTAACCCCTTCTCTTAAATTTATACGTATCTTAGTTATTTTTCAAAACTGTATTTATTCGAATAACTTTATTCGATTCAAAAACACCGCAATTATGAATTTAAGGGGAAAACATGAGAACTATTTTAAATCAAAAAATAAATAAAGAAAAACATAAACATCATTAATTTTTAAAATTATTTAACTTAAATCCAACAATTTGAATTTTGTATATCGGTAGTAATCGCATGCCTTGCTTAATCAGCACACAATATTAAAATTTAGAAGGATTTTCTGAGGATTAAATATGCTAATAAATAATTGTTTTTGTATTCGTTAAATATTGTAAACTCTTGTTTATTTTCTCAATAATAAGTTCTAACTTTTCTCTTCTTAAAAAAAATGCGATGATAATGATAACATATCGCTTTTATTACTTTTTTTTTTTAAATCACCAATTGAAGAGAGTTGATTAATTCTACACCAAATCTTGAATTTAATTCTCCTCAATGAATAAAACTACCGAAAAATGAATAAATGAATTAGTTTTTCGTGCCTAATTGTATACTGTATTAGATTTAAATTCTAATTTATTTAGAAATTCGAAACTTGTATAGCGATTCCGAAGATAAAGAATATATACTGTATATCCTACTGAGTGCTTAGACAGATGTTTCATTATTGATTTTCACTCAACAATAGAGATGTTTTGTATGGTATTTAATCGCAACCTTCTATAATTACTTCCTTCATACTTAGTAAAATTGCATATTTTCCTAATTATAGTATTAATATCTTATTTTATTCTTCAATCAATACTTTTTAAGTACAAATAAATAAACAAGTTCGCCTTAAGTTCTATTGGAAATGATTTAAATAATATTTTTTACAAAATTAACATCATTTAAAACAATTTCGTATGCATTTAAGACCAATTGTTATGGGTAAAAAAAAAAAAAAACTTAAATAGTGTTTTATTTTGTAGAAACCTTCGTGTAATGTCCGTATGGAAGCTCTCAGGCCTTACTCACTGCTTCACGTAAACTTCAACTTCACTATAGATCAAGCTGCAGACAAAGTGATTTATGACTAGTTGCAAGTAGTGGAGAAAAAGCTGCAGATAAAAGTTCCCCGTTGGTTGTACCAATAGTTCTCCATTTCATCTTTATTTGCAGTTAAAGGTAAGTTAGTTTTTATTTCATTTATTTTTAAATTGGAAAACTTTGTAAATTTGTGGTCAATAAATAACTAATGTGTAGTTTATTCTAAAAATTTAAACGATAAATTTTATTCTAAAATAAATATCGCATAAATTTTAATGTTAAAATGTTTATATTGCACTTATGAACATTCGCATCGTATAAAAAAACCTCCAATTTTAATATTATTGCATTTTACAAAAAATAAAAAAAAGGAATGGTAATTTCGCTTTCCGTGTATTTACCTATAATGTATTTCCATGTTTTGTATATTTCATGAATTGCTACTAAAATAAATTATATATTTATTGTCAGCTAAGATGGTTTTTTCTGTTTTTTTTTTTTTTTTTTTAGTTAAGATTTAAAGAAAACCAGACCTATCTCTTTCGTAAAACGAAAAATTGTTGTCGGTAAATATATATTGTATAAATGTTATTTTCTTATGACATTAAGCAGTGATTTTTTTATATACACATTTATAAATCGGTAACTCAAAAAAAAGTTAGAAAGAGAACAGTACGGTAACAGAAAACAGAAAACCATATATTTTTATAGTTTTGACACAAAATATAAAATGCATTCCGATGTAAAGAAACTCTGTAACTCCACATTGTTGAAGTCAGAGAGAACCGTCATCAAGCTGTCCACCAAGAAAAATCATCCACCTACAATGTCATCGGTCATGTCTTATCTAACTCAGCAAGACAGTTATGCAAGGATTAAAGGAACTCTTATTGGAGGGAATTCCGTAGTTTCCATGGTAACTACAGTCAGTAGTCCCGAAGAATGACAAATCGTGACGTGGATCTGTCGCGGGAGTCATACACACTTGGCCAACAGAAACATAATCGGATAGGCAATCAAACACCGACTGTGTTACTTAAAATTTTTCGACGTTTTTAGAAAAGTTGAAAAAAAAACATATAAAAGGAATAACGGTATAGAGTCTATCTATTCAAGCAAACTTACAATTGATAAAGTTGCTTTAGTTCACTTGAAATATTAGAGATTACAGTTTCTTTTTTACTGTGTCTATTGACTGGAAATTTATCTATTTTTGTATCGACTGGCGTAAAAGAATTTTTTTATTTATATCTCAGTTGTTTCGTAATATAATTGGAATGAATATTTCTAATGATTAATGATTTGTAATGTCTTAGTTCCTGAATTACAAAGTTAATAAATTGATGTATAAGATTTGTTACATGATATATGTTTGCGTGGAAATGTATGATAAAAAATTCATATATTTATTTTTTTCTTGCTTTAAGAAAACTTCTGCTATTATTCATCGTCAATTTTCGGTATATTTTACCTGCATGACGTTTGTTTCAGTTATTTTTCATAAGACGTGTAACAATTGTTTTTTCTTTTTCTTTTTTCTGTTACAATTTATTTAAAGGCTTTATGAATACATATTTTTGTTTAGTTTCCATATAAAGTGAGTTATCTTAAATGATTAAATAAAAAAATTCTCAAGAATTTCTATAGCAACACAAATGTTTCATCCATTAAACTTCAAGAAAATTTATTTTTCGCGATGTTTTAAATCGAAGAAAATTTTTACCTTATAAAATATTAATTTAATTTATATCAATTTAATTTATTTTATGTATTATACAATTTTACATTTATATTAACTTTTTCTTCTAAAATTTGTAATTTATTATTCAAAAAAATAATTTTTATTATTAAAATATCAAATGAATATATTCTTAATTTATTTAAAATGTAAATTCAAAAATATAATAATACAAATTTTCGGATTATTTTATAAATAAATTATATAACTTATTCTATTTATCTTAAAATATTTATTTAATAAAATAAAGCAGATATTTATAATTTTCTTTTAGGTATTAGAAATAAAAAACAAAATGCTTTTTAAAAGTTTTTATAAAAAGCATTTTGTAAAGAATGTTTTGATCATTCTACATATTCTAACTAGATTATGTTCTTATCAATATTCTAAAACACGAAATAATTTGTTACTCACTTTTCATCTTGCCTTCGTTTAACTGTGTTAACTGTAAGTAAAGAACAAAAAATAATAATATTCTATCATAATGTTTTATAAAATTTACAAAGAAATTAATAAAATATGAATAAAGCTTCTTTTATGATAAATAACTTTATAACCATTTTTAATTCTTTCAAATGACTATAACATTTTTTATATACTTATTTCATTCTTTTATTATTATTATTATTATTATTAAATTTCGAATTACGAAAAATCTTTTAATGGAATTCGTATAGATTTAAAATTAATTGTTGAATATCTTGCGTAAAAGGCATCATTTCTTAAAATTTGAATGTCATGTGATATTTTTATTCTTGGTACTTTTTAAGGACGACTTGACATAAAGGTATATATAAATTGGTGTCACATATTTTCAAGACATATTCCCTTGATAAAACAATAAGAAGTGTTGACACAAAAACTTGTCCGAAAGAGGGTCCTTACTGAATAATGAGTGGTTTTATATTTCTGAAAAAAACACTAATTTTTATATCAGTTTGATATTTCAACTGTGTCAACTATGTATAATATTATCAACTAACATCAACCAATATGATCTGTTTACTTATTGCAGAGATATTTTATAAACATTTTTCAAAAACACAAAACTGTGCTTTATCCTATAAAGAGTCTCTTTCGGACACATAAATATTTTTTATTGCTTTCATCAAGACGAATACGTCCTGAAAATATTTGACATTTAATACTAATTTTTATATATCTATATAAACATGTCAAAATTATTATAAAATATTATTATCGTAACATATAACATATAAAATCATTTCAAATGACTATGACATTATTAATGTATGATAAATAATTTCAAAGTTACCAACGTTTAATTGCTAGCATTCTTGTTTCAAACGGATGCCATTTTCTAAATCTACTTAGCAATATAGAAAATTAATAGGCATATAACTTGGATGATAAGGAATGATATTCTACAATTTGAGAACACTAATATTTAGTTTTCGAATTATCTTAATTAAAGATGGACGACGGATAATAAATTTAGCCAATTATTTTTATAAAGGATGGCCAAAAAACAATACTCGTAACAGTGATTTTATTAATAATCTTAATTCTTTATCTATAAAAAACAATAATAAAGCCGAATAATAGAGTTATTCAGTGAATTAACCTGAATCAGATTTATTTTCAATAACAGAAAATAACATAAAGAATATTTCCATATGTAAAATTTCATGAATTATATAGAATTAACGAAATTTAAATTACAGTACTTTTTATTAATCAAGTGAAGGAAACAAAATCAAAAAATAATAATTGTTACATTTAAATACTTCAGAAATAATTTATAAATAAAAAAAATTCACTTTATTACGATTACATTAAATTTTATAGTTAAACATATGATAAATTTAACTATCTATTTTATACCATTTTTCAATATTTATAAATATTTATGATAAAAATAATAAAAAAGGCTTTTAATTTTTTCGCTATTAACATTGTTACAATTTCTAAGATCGCAAAATTGGTTTAATAAACTGGATCAACTTTCAACATCTTAAACAAGCTGGTTCTTTTATAACAGGTTGAATGAATCTGATTTGGTTTGATAGTATAATATAAAAAAAAAAAAAAAAGAAAACGATTGTAAAACGTTGCTTTCTTTGTATGCTCTATTATACTTTCATAGATTTAAGAAAAGTGTTTGGTTCAGTCTTTCTACCAATACTTTACCAGATGCTTCAAAATGTTGGTTTGCAATAAGATTTCTACTAGAGATTTTAAAGTTGCTACTAGATCTTACTGGATTGAATTTATAAATAAATAATAAAATTAAGTTTTTTCTATTACTGTGAGTATAAAGCTAATAGATACTTTATTTCATTATCTAAACTTTATGTTTATTATTTGTGAGAATTTTTAGATATTTTTGTTAACAAATAATTATTTTTCATATATAATTTATCTTGAGTTATATGATTTTACTCAAATTAATTCAATTTATATATGAAAGAGAACGAAAAAAAACTCAAAAAGACATTTCTATGACTCCAAAAGTAAATAAACAAACAATATTCTTTCAAAATTTATAAAATAATATATTGAAAATGGAATTCGATAAGATTCATTTATAAACTAAAATAATTGAACTTTTTTGTTTCCTAATGAAAAAATTGATTGCTAATATTGCTTCAAAATCTTATTCGTATTAAAAGAACCGGGTAATAATTGTGAATCCGGAAAGTAAGATCTGATTATACAATCCTGAAAATATAATAATTCGAAATGAACCTATGCTGAATTATTTATTAAACACCAGACTTGCTTAAACTAAAAATAGATTGTACGAATGAAATTTTAAAATAAAGTTTTTAGTATAAAATTATGTTGTTGTTCTAATCTTAGAATAACATCATGATTTCATGTAAAAATATTTAAATATTTATTACCAAGAAGGATAAATTAACACTTTTTAAATAAATATAGAACAGAAAATATATAAAACTTTAAATATTTATATGCATATAAGGAATAAAACAAAAAAAGCAAAAAAAAAAAATTGAATAAAGATAGAAAATGAATTACAGAAATAAAAAAATATTTATTTAAGAATATGAAAAGTGCTATAAGAGGACTATTTTAATATTTAAAAGACATTAAATTATAAATTAATTAATGTCTTCTTTCCAATATAGAGTGTACTTGTTGCTTAAAATAAAGACATTAATATAAAAGTCGCTAACAGTTACAGTACATTAATCATTTTGTTTTTACATATTTGTGAGATGTATGAGTGCAGAGTATGAAAAATAATTAATCTATAATAGTCTATACTTTATTTGAAATATCAGTTTTCGAAACTGAGACACTTCCTATTAAAGACATATTTAAATTCGTAAACAAATTTTTTTAAACATTAATTTATCCTAACTCATTTTTCTTTCTTATTCTTTCCATTATTATTGTTGTTTAATCGATCCACGCGTATCTAAATCGTCTTAGGATCTTCTTCAGCAAGATATAAGATCAACTCTCTATCCTCCTCATTTTCCTCCTCTTCTCATTTTCTTCATATTTATTCTTCATAATGATTTACTTTCTAAATATAATATTTCTGTTTACATATCAATAATAATTAATTATATATTTATCTCATATCTCCGATATATATATTTTTAATTGTATTTTAATAAATGTGTTTTCATTCTGATCTTGCTGTATTTCTATCAGATTATTTTTATAAAAATTATTTTATAATAGCTCATCTTTTAACAAGAAATCATATTCAGCAATGGAATTTGTCATAGTTTAGTATGTGCATTAAAACTTTCATCCTTCCATCCTCATATTACAATTCTCTATTTTTACATAATTTTCAATATGCTATTTTTCGTATTTTTATTCATTTGACTCTTAGCATGTTTATCATTATTCAACTTTCAACTTTTCTTATGTCTTCCATCTGTAAATTTTATATACTCACCTATCTTTAAATAAAAAAAAATAGTTTTACCTTTAAAAAGATGCCTCTTAATTTTCTTAGTCTTGTGCCAAATAGGTTACTTTTCAACTTTTTTATGTTTTTCCACGAAAAGTAATATCATTCACAAACAGCATACACCACTATTTCTTTTTTGAATATCTTTTGTAATGTATCCATTATGAAATAAAAAAAAAGAAGTAACTTAATGTTGACTCCTGATGTAAGCTTACTAGGACAATCACTGAGAATGTTTTCTTCTCTCTTCATGCATCTTATATGTTTATTTAAAGCCCCTTCTCTATGTCTTTCATAGTGTAATACACTTTATTGATACCTCTCTTTTCTGCATTGTCCACCATATCAGCTTTCTGGAAACTTATAAAGATCATAAGAAGGCTTTGCTATTTCCAATAAACTTCTCCATTAGTTGGCATATGGAAAAAGAACCTATCATAAGTCTGTCTCAGATAAATCCAAAATATTATTTCCTATTGTCGTTCTTATTTTATACTGCAGTCTTTATTTTCAATAATTTTAGATCAAAACTTGACTTTTTATTTTTCTTATAATTTTCGTAATTTTTGTATATCCAGAAAGCATATTAATTAGAGTATTAATTTATGTGAAAGGTCAAAAATAAATCTGTAGATCTGATTGTAACAACTGAAAATTTGTATAGGATTATATACAATTTACCGAATCTTTTATTCTTAATAGTATTATTAATACTACAACTGAGAATGCAAATTAATACAAAAAAGATTTTTGGGATGAGAAATCCTGGTAATTTTTTACCAAGTTTTGCTATTTATAGAAAAATTATTCTGCTAGATGCAAAAAATTATTCTTAGAAGCTTAGAATAATTATTTTATAAATCTTGTATTTTAAAGCAATGGTGGTGAATTCTGTTAAAGACACGCAGAATTGAACCTAAAAAAATTCAAAGGAAAAAGGCCTGTCTGAGAATCACAGAAGTTGTATGGACTGCTCCTACTGCTATTGTTGAAAACCTCTTGGGCATTTCCTTCTTGCATTTGTATGTGAGGTTAGTGCCTAGGAGGGCTATTATAGGCTCCATTGTTGTGGGAGAAGAATTTCTTGGATCCACAAAGTGGAGTACACAACTTTTGAATGGAACAAGATACACAGTCACATTCTTGGGATGGTTAAAGATCACTTTTGTGTTCCCAGTATGGAGGAATATCAAGGATGAACTGATAGGGTATACAGACGGTTCCAAAATATCTATTGATGTAGGGGAAGGGATTTACTGCGAGAGAACGGATGTTCTATTGTTATTCTTTGGACAATTTTCCTCTGTCTTTCGGGCATTATTTCTGTATATGTTGAAATCAATTTTAATAGGAGATATGTTATTTTAATGCAAGATAGTCAATTTACATTAAAAGTATTTGATAATTCAATGCTTGTGTTCAAACTGAACCCTTTCCTGGTAGCCCAGTTCTACAGCATCTCGCTGTAGAACTGGGCTACCAGGAAAAGAGTTCAACTTATTTGGGTGCCAGGATACAATGGGATTGAGCAATAAGATTACAGATGGGCTGGTCAATGAAAGAGCTTTTCGTCCTTTTATTAGACCTGAGCTTGTTCCTGCATTGGATCTGATGCACTTGGACGGGTTGTAAGACACTGATTGGCAGCTCAACATCTCTCCTATTGGAAGTTCATTCTCGGACTAAGGCAAACAAAGGTTCTTATTTCAGTCCTTCATTACAGAGAACTAAAGAGTTGTTTGCATTGCATAAAAGATCAGAGCTCCTAATAGAGCACTGTCATCTTAGGTGATACCTTCACTTAATTGGGATTGCTGATAGTCCCAATTGTAGATGCCAGAGAGGAAATGAAACTTCTCTTCACATTTTGTGTGACCTTTTCAGAGCTAAACTATGTTCTTTTAGGGCTATATTTTTCTGCACAGGAAGGTATTTTTTAGTCCCATTGAAGAAGCTATTGTCTTATGTGTGTAAGACGTGACTTCTTATGAGATGATTCTGTTAAGGTAATACAATAGGTCATTGGAACATCACCGTGCTCCTTTCCTATTACTATTGTTTTTTAGAATTAAAATAGTTTATTGTTTTTAATAAACATATCATATTTATATTTTATTCTATATTCACTCATTTGTATAAATATCATTCATATATAGAGGTTAGGAATATTTTATTATTCTAGTTCAAAAAAATGATTTGCTACATTTAATTTGTTATTTAATTTATTAAAAATCATATCAAGCATTTTAATTAGTGATACTTTAAAAATGTTGTCTTAATTTTAATTTTTCAGTTGAGAATTATTTTCTTTAATTCATTACTGAAAATAGTATTATTGTTATAATAATCTCAGCAGGATAAGTTAAATGTTAATAAAAAATTATTGTTTTTCACTTGTTCTAAAACTGCTGAATTGAAAAATTTTCAATATTTCGGAGAATTGTCTTCTCTTAAATAACAGTAGTACAGTGAAAAAGTGATTGGTCTGATCTACCATCGAAAAACAAGAGAATGATTGAATTTTTTAAATTGGCTTATTTTCTACATTTTTAAAGGGATTGAAAAAATTTCATATGATTTTAGATTATATAAAGTTACATGCCAATCTCAATCAAATAGATTAGACTGTTGTTATAAAGCAAAATGGCCACCAGGTCAATCCAATTTTTCTATTTGACTTATATTGTCTAGTATTGAACAAAATTACATTGATAATATTTATGTAATAATATAATAAATTGGCTTTTCAAGAAAGAGCTTTTTGAAAGTTGCTTTGCAATTTTCTTTTTTTTTTTTTATTTATCTTTTAAATTGCTTAAAATTGAACTTTCTCAAATTATGATTATAGTCTGATAGATTTGCTATATAATTTAGAACAAATCCGCCATCTTGGAACAAAATGCAATTGAAATATATATTCTCTTGTTTTATGATAACGTTAAATGCATTCGCGCATTTTGAAAACTATCAAAATATATTTTGATTCCTTGTGTTAAATAAGGCAAGAATTTTCAGAAAAATTAATTATTAATTCCTAAAAGCATCATAAAATGTTTGTTTATTTGTTTTTAATATAATTATAATTCATTCTAGTTTACTATACAGTATTCTCATTGAGAATAAACGCATTTTAGAGATATTTCAACTTGCATAAGTTTAACAGAAAAAGTTTTACATAATACAGTAAGATGGGGCAAAAAGGATCAGTTTTAGATTTTCGTTAATAAAAGCATAAATATTTGTGCAAAATATCTAGTAAATTTTACTAAAGAAAGTTCCGTTATTAATGGATAATTTAGTATTGAAATTGTTATTCAACAGTAAGGTTTAGAATAAAAAGAAATCTATAACAGCATGTCAATTGAACTATCTTACCCCAGTAGTGGGGCAAGATAGTTTATTCAGTGAGACAAGATAGAACACTGTTTATTCAATAGGACTAACATTTCTTTCTTAGCTGATAAAAAAAATTAGTAACTTAATCAATTTAAAAATAATTATTCGATGCAAAAAATTACAACAATAACAAAAAACATCAAAAATTTATATCGAAAAGCACCATCAAATTTTATAATATAACTATAAAGTTTTGAATAAATTGGAAAAGTAAAATGGTTGAACAAGATTTGTCGTGAGTCATCTTACCCCATTATGCATGCTCTACAACAAACTATCAAAATAGCTCGAAACAGACCTTATTGATTTTGTATAAAAATATCTTACTATATAATATTCTAGATGAATTCTTCACACACTTTATTATGACTTTATTCTAGTTATTATAACAATATTATAGGCCTAAATATAAAAAGAAATATCAATATGACTAAAAAAATATAAAATTTATTTTAACTGGAATGGTATAAATATTATCTATAAACAAACAGTTTCAAATTAAGGCTATATATAGTCTCTCACATAGATTAAACTTCAAATCTCGAATATATACGAGGAAAGAGAAAATGGCGTTGAACTGTCTTACTCTATGATTCATCTCACCCTACTATACTTACATTTTATACAGTACTATATCTAATACACTAATAGATATCTTTTCATTAAAATATAGCTTAATTAAATAGAAATATTTGTTCTTCATTCTCTCTCAAAAGTAATTTGCATATTAATTGCATTTTAAATTTCATATTTTAATGATAATAAATTCGCGAAATTTGATATTCATAATCATAATCAGCAAAAAAAAGGATAGCAAATACCGATCTTTTGAATAAATTTAATTAACTAGTTAAATATTAATAATTTAATATTTTAAATATCAATTTATTCAGCACACACTTAAAAAAAGGGTTTTTATGGAAATTTCCACTTCAATTTTGTATAAACTGGACTTTTTTTAAAATATAGATATCTTGTCTTTTTAACTATAAGTTCACGATCACATTCAGCTAGATGAATAACAATCTGGAAATGAATGCATGTATAACCATGTAGATGCAAATTGAGAGTAGTGAAATGAATAAAAACAAGAGTTTTAACGGATATTTTTATATAATTTTCGATAAGACAAATAAAATGAATAAAAACAAGAGTTCCTTAAGTGTCTTAAGAAGATGCCTTAAGTGAAATTCAAGTTACAGACAATTAAAAATTCGATATATCAGGCATCTTCATTTGTTCATTTATACTAAAAAAGTAATTAAATTTTCGAGTAAAATACTATTAATTTTTTTACTAATTATATAAATATTTCATATTTTAAGCGTAATTTGTAAGATAAAAAAATAATCCTTAAAACAATTCTATTCCAAAAAGTATTAAACCTACTTTTAATACTAATTATAAAAATTAACGTCGATAATTATATTTTCTCATAATTTAAATAATATCATATACAATTAATATATTCTAGATATTCATTGAAAATGTTACAATTTAAGTCTAAATTATTAAAAACATCTCCATCTTTATGCATTATACTATATAGTATTTACATCAACATTTTATCAAGAAATGTCATTTCATTAATTGATTCGTAACATTAATAAATGGCTTACCTTTAAGATAATAATCAGTCTTGCATTTAACTACAACGATTATTACAAAAGCAACTAGAGCCAGACTCATTACCACGGAACAAAGAATAATCGTGACTGGACTAAATCGTAATCTCCAACTATCTAGAACAAGAGTTATTACTCATATTCTTAAGCTTCTTAACATTAATAAAGAAAACACAAAAATATTAAATATAGTAAGCGTCGTAGCAAACCAGGTTATTAAATAATCAATAATAAAAAATAACGTTTCTGCGTAAAAAAAAGAAAAAAACCCAATATTTTGGTATCGTTAGAAGAAAAATTTTAAATAACGTAAAAATTTAGCTGTTATTGATTAGAACTTACCAGTATCATCATCTTTACGTTTCGATGCCAAAGTATAGGTTTTGATTACCAAAGATTGGCTCTTTCCTTTGTTATTCACGGCATATAAAACCAGAATTAAAGGAGTATCGGACGGTAAATCTCTTACGTAGAACCATGGTACATCGGCTGTTATATTAACAAGCAATCGATGGATGATAGTGTCGTGGATTTCCAATACAAAATGTTGTTGAAGTCCTCCGTTATAACCTGCATTGCACTGTACAGCAATAGTGTTATCGGTCTGATTCGTGATAGAACAATTCTCCACTGAATCGGGAGGGCCTGCAATACAATAAATATTTACAATAAAAACTTTCGAATATATTTCTATCTCATACAGAAAAACTTTGCATCCTTTCTAAAAGTGATTTAGTAATTAAATCACATTTTAATCTATAAAAAATTAAAATTTAATATAACACAATTTAAGTTCTCTTATACTCCTTAACCATTTTTAAAAATATGATAAAAGACTCATATCTGAAAATTTTCTTTAAACTTCAAACTTAATAAATATTAAAATTTTTATATTATAATGATAAATGGGTAAGACTCGATATATCATTATAATATAAGAATAAATGTGGTAATGAATGCACATCTTTCGTTTTGCACGATTGATCTAACAACGTAACCATGTGATAAGTTATAATCATTCATAACGTTGTCAAAATTTAAGTAAATCAATTTTGTTTTAAAACATTAAAATTCCTAATTTTCAAACAAACTTTCAATTAAATTATTTTAAATTAATATTTACCAGTAAAAGATAAAAAATAATAATAATTTATAAATATGCAACATGATAACTAAATCTGACTATTCGTATCATTGTTAGAAACTTTCGTTTAGAAAATTACAAAATAGAATAGAATGAATTTAATCAGGCGAAAGATGGATAAATAGCAATTACAGTAGTAATTACTTTTCCTATTCTTTCCATTGGAGCACTTAACCAATATAAAGCGCTCAAGTCTTATAAATAGCAGTATTTATTAATCATAGTCTACCAAGACATTAAAATGTGATTGAATGTTTAATAACGCCATATTCACCAAAACAGAAATTCATCATCGAAGTAATTTTATCTAATTTTCGAATCAGGAAATTTATTAATATTTTCTATAAAATAGATAACCCTAATTATCAATTTTTGATAAATAAATTTTTATTCTTATGATAACGTAATTAATATTTTACGTTTGTAATTCGTTCTAATTTTGCTATTTGTTACATCAAATATTATCTTTTGTTCATTTTTCAGATCAGATTATTTGCATTCCTGAACATTTACGATATGAAAGTATCCATTTTTTATCGTTATAACAGCAATCAAATATCGTTAAAACTGACATCAGAACAGATAAGTTTGCTAACATTACTTCAGAACTTTAAAATTGTAATGTGGAGATTCTACTTGTCGCAAAATTGGATTCGGGACAATTATGGTCTCTAAATTATGTTTTAATGTTATTGACCAATTCACACTTTCATAAATATTCGTCCAACAAGTGCTGTTTGTTGAATTATATTCCGAAACTATCATATATACTACAGCCAGAAATTCGCTAAAAAAACAAAAAATAATATTAAATTATTTTTTTTTTGTTTTCACATAATTATTATACAAAAATATTATTTAAAGTTATAAAAATCAATGATATATTTAAGATTTTTAAAAATGACAATAATTTAATTTAGAATTAATACAAAAAATGAAGTAAATTGTGTTATCATTCATTTTAACTTTATTGTGATTTACTCTTAGGATTTATTTATTAGCTTGGAGAGTAAGTGGAATTAAAAAACAAACAATCTATTTTTTTAAGTCTTTTAATAAAATCCTATCTAAGGAACTTTATACAATAAATAATTCAGGAAGCAATTATTGAACGTGTTGGCATAGTTTAACAATGGCAATTAATAATATACGACCGCATAAGATAAGAGTGTATAAATATTTACTTTTTATATTTTTAATTATAAATTTTAACAAGAAGTTGAAAACATCATCTTAAACGAATATTTTACAGTATTTACAAAAAACAGTTGTATAATTATCAATATATATGATATTGTTAATTATACAATTGATAGATATATACGTGAATCATTCTATTCCGAATAAAAATAGAAAAATATTGTTTATTTATTTTATTTTTTCATAAATAATATAATAGTAAATGCAGTTTTTTCTAACATTCCATCACTAATAGGATTAAAATATTTTATTATGTATACAAGAAATTTCTAGCAAATAAAGTATGTTAATGTTGTTTCACGAAAGAATTATTTACGGGTCAAAAATTGTAATAACAAGAAAGATAACATACACACAGTACGGATGATAAAATTACTGTTCTGCTATTGTGATTGTATTATACATCAACTAAGACCACGTCGCATTTTTCTATTCCTCTGCATTACGATTTAGTATCTCTCCATTTCATCCTCTGTCAAAGCATTTTTCTATTTGCACTGCCAGTTTTTCCTTCATTCGCTATTTTTCTATACTCATTTGGTCAAGAAATTCGTCCTTCTCTACTAATTTGACCTGCCAACAGTGCAGGCCAAATTCCATCTCAATCTTTTTTTTTTCTTTTCTTTAAAATTCTTTATCATTCTAAGTTTTTATACTTTCTTAATTTCCAAATTTTATATTAATTTTTCAACATAAAAATTATTTTCATTCATTTTCTATTCTTATTTTTCATTTATTATATTATATTATTTATTTTTATCTATGATTATTTACTCTTATCTGCATTATTTTACAATTATTTCTCACATAAAAAATATTTAAATTAAAATATTTGATATTTAAAATTGGATAATTCTAAAAAATAAAATAAAAACTCTTCATTAAAAATTAAAAATCATTAAATTTGTTTTAAAATCTTGTTCTTTTTTTGTTTTAGTTAAGTGATTTATTATACTGTATAGGATAAATTTTATTTACATAAGATGAGATATATTCACAAAATGTTATATTAAATAATAAAGAAAAAGTTCATAATTCATTTCCAGTATATAAAATAAAATTTTTCATAAATTTTTCACGATGTTTTGAACAAAATTTTACATCAAAATTACGAAATATTATTCTATACATCTTCCTATAAATTTATATAAGAGAAAATTCCGTCCTCGCATTATTTATTTATTTACTTTTTTACTGCGAAATTTTCTATTAACCGTGCAAACAAAACATAAATCTCTAGAAATATATGTATATATCAATTAATATTAGAAACCTAACGAATAGTTTATGTATTTATTTATATCATTTTTTATCAAGAATTGATTTTCTTAATCTGTCTTGATAATTAATGTAAATAATAATGATATACATAATAAATGATATACATAATAAATAATATATAAGACTGATTTATGTGTTATGGATAAAAATATCAACAATACCTATTTTTCGATTTTAATTTCAATTAAATATATTTAATAATGTTTTATATCCAATTTAAAATTAATATTTTAATTTCGAAATATTAAATCACTTAAATAATCAGAATTTATTTTAATATTTTTCTAAACAAATTAATTGTTTATATTTAAATAAGCAAACTTGTTAGTTTAAGTAAATGAGATTAATATTGTTGTTTGTAACAATTCGCATAATATAAATTTTAACAATGCTAGTTTTATTAAATACATAACTTTAAATTATTTTATTATCCTTTATATACCTAATAATGTACCAGTATATTATAATCTAAACATTTTTTTTAAATCAATGTAAAAGAGACAGGTGAGAGACAAGTTATGAATAAAATATATTTGTGTAAATTATTAAAGAGAAGATATTGTTTTTCTCTTTTTATTATTTATATAATTTGAGTTATTTGATAAGTTCTATACAACACATCTTGAATTTCGGAGTATTAATTTTGGCATTATCTAAACTGGATAGCTAAAAAATATCTTCATCGATCAGTTTATAAATGAATCAATAAATTTATGAAAAAATATATAAGTTATTTAAAAATTTTTATGTTTGCGATACTTTAAAATTCATTAGTAATTAATATTTATAATGTAAAAATCTTGAATTTCGTATTATACTAATTTGTATCCAAATTTTTGCTATTTATCATAATTTATAATTTTTTCCCTAATTAAAATTATAAAAAATAAGATAATTTACATATGTAATAATGCTGTGAACAATCTAACGGTAACATAACTTGATGTTTCTAGATACATTATACAAAAATCTTCGCAAAAATTGTGATAAATTAACACTTGAGTTTAAGCAATTTGTTACTTTTAATTGACATTTTCTTACGAATATATTGTTTAAGTATCTTTCTTTAAATGTTAAATCTGTTAAAGACAACATTACAAATAGCTAACACGCAAATTTATAATTATTTTTAAATATCCTACAAATATAATATATTTTAACTGTCATGATTCCTAAGATGACGATCGATACGAATATTTTCAACATTATTTACTACATTCCTTATTAAATTTCTCTTCAGAAAATTTACTGTTCCAATATGATCCTAGTTTTACAGAAAAATCAATGTTTTTTTTATCATTTACACTATAAAAATTACTTATTTATTTATTAAATTTTCAGTATAAAATAAAATGGTCGAATCAGCAAGACAAATTTTCCTAATGCCGTAGGTCAAGATGGGTTTTTTGTAATGTGTAAATATTTTCTTACTACAACCTGACTGTTGCATCAGACAGGAGGAAATTGGTGCTGTCACCTCTGTCACTTTTCTCCATTTGATGCCAATTACATGTGATTAATCAAAACTTAGCTTTTTTTTTTGAAGATCACTGTAACTGTTATGGGTTAATTACGAAACCTTTTGATGAGAAATTTGCAATTATTAACAGGAATGGCGTCAAGCAATAACTTCTTGAAAGTAACATTTCATATACTATACATCATCCTTTCGCATCCTATATTTTTATATTTTTTTCCCCCAGTAAACAATATTATCTAAATTTGAAATAGTTAAAAAGGTTGTCTAAAATTAATTTATTGTTAAGTATTTAAATATAGAATTAAATTAACCGGATCGATTCTTCTTATGTAGGTTAATTCATCTGAGATTATTTTATAATAAATTTTATTTTAATTCATAATTTATCAACAATATTAACTTATAAAATTTATAAATATTAAATAAGATTATATTGACTTAGATATTATCTCATTTGTTTGATTCCCGAAAGACTTTTATTATTTAAAATGAACATAAAAGGAAGAAATTACTTTGTGAAACATCTTTGTTTATCTTACGTAGTTTATATATTGGTAGGCTGTTGTTTTTGAAACTTTAAGCATAAAATAAATAAACAGCTTTTTTCAAACTAAAAAAGTAATCGTGATTGCTTAAGTTTTTCAAAAATTATAATATTCAAGTATTGAGATGAGAAAATTGATTATGGTAATTTTTGTCTATCAAATTACTTTTATAATCTTTTCAAAACTTATTATAGCGAATAGAATCATAAAATAAGAAATTTTATTGAGTACAAGATCTGTTATTACTTTATGCTATTTGTTTACGTATTAAATCAATATTGTTCATTGTTTATATAAGTGTATATTTTATTTATTAAATTCCCTTTGTCCCAGTCTTGATTTTCTACAGTTCACATGGAATGTCTCAGATGAAAAATTAAGATTTATTTAATTAACGAAATCTTCGTTTACTAGCTTATATTTTTATATACCAAACTAATCAACCAGTGGACAAATATCAACTATTTTTGAAGCCCATAGAGAGTTGTAGAGCCCATGAGATTTTTATCAGATTAGCGTACACTCTCTCGCAATCTTTCGTATAATGGATCCAACCTCGCACTGCTTAAATTATAGACACAAATGGATAGGGA
>WUQG02063839.1:0-27884 GCA_011317285.2 Androctonus mauritanicus | reverse complement strand
AATCCAGGAAGTGGGTTATAGACCTCAACTATTCTTAAGGGCGCGGAGTCAGAAATCGACTCATCAGAACAACCACGTGCGAGAGATTTTCGTCATGTGATCTTAAGGAGAGAGTGTACAACAAAAAATACCTACCAGAAGGGCAAGTGATGGAGATTTACGAGCTTGAAGGAGGGGGTTCTCTATTAAGTCGGCTGTATACAAACTGTCGGGTGCCACCCCAATTGATGACAGGTGATCCGTCTACACCCCTCCAGTTCCCCCTGCTAGTAATGACGACATCGGATCGTACCATTAACCTACCATTAATCATGCCTGAAGACGGTTTAATCGTTCGCTGCCCGCCCCAGTGGCTACTGTTCACGGACTCCACGTGTCAAGACAGAGAAGAAACAAGGAAAATATTGCAGCGACGATTGGATACAATGTTTCTATCAGCAAACTTTTAAGTTCAAAAGTCAAAATAATAATAAAAAACTTCGAGATCTTCAATATTTCAGATATTTGTATTCTTCCGAATTTAAAGTTATTTTAAATCTTGCTTTTATTATTAAATATTTTTTATTTATTTATCAGAAACATTAAAATATGCTCACTTTTCTCTATTTAATTAAATTAATAAAAACAAAAATAATCGTTGTAGTTAAATAACCTCAGAATTAAAATATAACTCTGCATAATTTAACTGTTAAAAAACTAACAGGCTAGCGATATTTTCATTTTAAAAATTTACCTTCTAATTAATATAAATTGCGGCTGTTGCAAGTTTCTTGATTGACTGTGAATTCTAATTTATGACTCATTTGAGAAACTTCTCAACTTTTTGACTAGTTATGCTTAAACTCTTTTTTTCAGTAGTGGGTTGTGAACCGATTTACATCCGACTTACCAATGGCTGGTGAGATGGATGGTGAGATGGATGAACCAGTGGGTGAAGGTGCTGGCCTAAGAGGTGACTGTCCCTGACTCTGAGATGTTGGTGGAGTTGCGCGGGTTCTTAATCCAGGTGTAGTGCAACGAATATTGTTGCTGCTGGTGCTGTTAGACGTTGTGCTGGGTACTGCGGGCGACGCACTGCTAGTGGGTGTGGTGGTGCCCGCAGATGGTTCCTGAGATGGTAACTCGTCTGATGTACCGGCGACTTCTTGCTAAATTTTAAAAAGTTATATATATATAAGAGAGAGCAATTGCAGAATATCACTCTAGTTTAAACATTTTAAATTATCTCAAATCATCTAAAATACAATCAAAGTGAACTAAATAAATTTTATACACTTTTAAAACTTAAACTATATATTAATGTAAAACTTATCTCGCTATATTTACTTAACTTAATGAAAAAAGATGCATTTCTTATATGCAACCAAAGTAACGCAATTAGATTTGGCATTCATATACTGATATCATAATCTATAGCATTTGTAATGGTGCGCATTTCATTTTTGTAGATTAAAGTTTTGTGAATATAGAAAGCAATAATTTCTATATAATAACCTGCACAAGAATTATATTTTAAAAAACTTTAAAGCTATAATTAAATCTACAATAATGACGGAAAATTTAGTATTTAATGACATTTTCTCTTGCTGAATATATTATATAAACCAACAGTTTTTATGCAGGACCAAAATAAGTCTTTGATTTCAATAGAAATGTTTTCGATTCAATCATTGAATCATCATCAACCAGAAATATTCTATTAATTCCAACAAAACAGAAAACGAAAATTCGGTTGGAATTAGATTTATCTTATTTTTCCTGTATAAAGACTGTTTGTTTAAATAATTTACCATTTAAAAATTTTCCAATTATGCGAAGCGCCTCATACATTATTTCATAGCAGCACAAGGTAAAATAAAGACGTTCAACAAATTTTATAATATTCCTAACTTAAAAAAATATATATAATAATAATAATAGTAATCCTTTAATGCAAATGAACGCGTTCTAAAACAAAACCTATATTAATAACATCTTAAATTTAAATCGAGTTATTACAACTTAGTTTAGATATATATCTCTGGATACTTTTATAAAAAAAAAAGAAAAAAGAGAGAGAGAGAGAGAGAGACAGAGATATATATATATATACAATAAGCATAAAAGAGGAAAACAATGAAAATACTTTATTAAGATTCTATAAATATTTTTTTAAGTAATATAATAAACTCTATGCTATTTTAGTTCGTTTAGTTTATTATAATCGAATAATTATGATAAATTGAAGAACACTTAAATTAATAAATTAATATCAGGAATTAAACTTGAGTGAAAAGAAGATAGAATAAATTAATATTGAAAAAAATAAATAAAATTCACGAAGAATTGCTTTGATATTAAAACATAGAATAGAATTTGCTCACTTGTTAATATCATTTAGTGTTATAAAATTGTGTGTGGATTATAAATTTAATGATATAAAATATAATATCCCACATTTCAAAAACTGTTGAAATGTAAAAAGAAATAATTCATTCTTAATTTCGGGATTATAAGGAAAAAGTTGAGCAAAATCTTTCACTATTACTAACAAAATTCACTTTATTATTAGCATTTTATTTATTTCTTAACTTGGTTAAAGTTTCTTCTATCGCCATTTTATAAAATAAGTTAGAAATAATAATTTTAACTAATGTTCCGCCCAAGAAAGAAATGTATCGTTATTCAACCTCTAGTGTTGGAATGTAGGGATAAAGTACACTATCTTTATTGATTTCACATAAAATATTAAGAAAAAGCTAAAATTAATATTTCAAATAAGAAAATATGTTTTAAATATTTATCTTAACGTAAGATCGACTGTAAATTAATATTGTTAAAACAAATTTTCATTCTTCACATAACTATCGGTTAGCATAATTGGTATATATATAGAATATATATTTTAATTTTGCATGTTTAAATAAAATTTATTATATCTATATATACATACTGTATATAAGTTAAAGTAAAAAAAAATTATTTTTTTTCTTTAAATTTATATCTACTCTAGATCAATGTTGACTTGCAAACCTAATACGAAACGCAATATTGTATCGAATGTTATTGTGTTCTAGATAACTACGAATGAATAGTTTTATAGATTAAATCATTATTTCGATTGTTCTAGCATTAAGACGAAAAAACTTCTATAAATAATTATAAATCTTTATATAAAGTAAGTATAGGCTCAATTTATCAAAACACCAAACAGATTAGAAATCCTATTTTTTTCTTAATAGAGTAAGGCATTGAACTATGACACAAAATTTGAGCTCGATTGGGTAATATTTTCGAAAATTATCTTGCTTGGGTCAGCACAGATTGAATTGCTCGTAAAACACTTTGACAGCAAGAGCAGAAAAGCAACAAAGGTAAACAATAAACGATCAGATACGAAATTTTTCCGAATCGACGCTTTTGTATTAAAATATTCCATTTCTAAATTTTCGGAATTAAATAGGAAGTATATTATGAATTTAAATCAAATTTAATATTAATTTATTCAATTTTCATAAAGCTATTATAAATTGGTTTAATAATTAAGCTATTCTACATTTCATTTTCCGTTAAATGTTATGCTTAGACATACAAACACACACAGACACACAAAAAATCAATTTCGTTCAAATACTGTAATTGTTATTTATTTAACAAGATAATTTCTATGCTAATTTAATATTGTCAAAGTTGTTAAATTTAATATTAAAAAATAACATTTTGGTATTAAAAATAAATTTTTTTCGTAAAAAATACAAAAACATATTAAGTGTCTTGTTGACTTTTTAAATTTATTTTACAGTTTAAAAAAAAAATCAAAATTATTACATTAAATTATTTGTTACTATACCTATTTTTAAATTAATAACTAAATAATTTTTTAGAAAAAATTTTTAATTAAATTTAAAGATTATAAAATCATATATAAAAAATTTAATTTATCATTCTTAGATTTTAATTAGGTTCGTAAATATATAAAAAATATATTGTTTTAAGCTTGCACATAAAATACCACTATGTAATACAGTAATCTTAAACGCTACGTTTGAAAATATTATTTTTACTTTATATATATATTTTTATTTAAAATATATTAAAGTTCCTTATACAGTTTTTTTAAAAATGTTGTGTGGTATGTTCTAAAGTAGGATCTAAAGTATTCAAATAACTAATACTGTATAAATATTCGATAAAATATAATATGCGTTGCTTGTAACAGTTCAAACTGTTCGATTTTATATAAAATCTTATTATATATATATATTTATTTATTTATCAATATCACTTTTCATTTGTAGTAATTGTTCCAAGGAAATTTATTAAATTTTTTGAACTATATAAATGAATTTTACAGATATGAAACGAACTTTTCATCTTTCAAGTAGCGCAATAAGAATTTTCATTAAGCTTATGTGTAGATTGTTTTTTGCATTAATATAAAATCTATCGAACATAAAAAAATTCATTCAAATATAAAAAAAGGTATGCTTTTAAAATTTGTTTCAGAAGATACAATATTATTCTAAATATTAAAAAATAAATAAATATGAATCATTTATTAAAGTTATGATTTATTTTCTAAGATCAACGAAATACAATTTTAAATGGATTAAATTTTTACTAAAATAGCATTGCCGGAAAATGACTCCATCGTCACGAATAAAGTATTCACACTTCACAGATGTTCAATGCGCAAACATTAAATTAAAAATTTTGAACTTTACCTTTCTTTGATAAAATAATAATAAAAGATAAATAATGCGCTATTATCCTAAATAAACAAATTTTACACTATAAATAACTAGGAAAAATGCGAAATTTTCGATAGTTAAATTCTTAAACAAAGCATGGAAAAAATTAATTAAATGCATTTTTAAGATAAAATCTTAAAAAATTCACATTTTGTTTTAAAACTTATAAATGATAATCTTTCTCTCGATAAACACCCAAAGGGGAAATTTATGTATACAAACTCCTTTTATATTCATTTTCCAATCGCGCTTTTCTATATGTAGTTGTCCTCTTAAGAAAAAAGCTTAAGCGATGTAAATATGATATATCTCTTGCAGCAATAAAAGAAAGTGCGAAGAAACAAAAATATTTTATTTTTTTCCCTGTTTGATTTGTATTCCAGATACTGTAAATTCACAACTGAATAAAAAAAGTCTTGCAAAAAAAAACTTGCCATTTTTTTTTAAATATAAAAAAAAATTCAAATTCAATTACTTAGAATATATGGCTATTTGATTAACTTTTTCAAATTTCTTGGCTGAAGTTTTCCGATTTATTTTTATTATTAAAGATGCGCGGTTTCTCTTTCAATTCACCCAATAATTGAATAGATGTGGCCATATTCAAAAGAGAGAGGAAAAAAAATAATATTAAATACAATTCAAATATAAATAAATATCGAGACACATTTTATATATCTCTCGCGAACCAATTTCCAAACAAAATTCTTTCTTATGCACTATATATCTATGCTTATTTTGTCCCATAAACCGATTTTTTTGCAATTCGAAATACGTGTCTATCAATATCCTCTTGCAGAAAGTCCTTTTTCTAAACTGAGCACGAAGATTCGTGTTAAAGAAAGTAGAGCGTTAGCGTGCAATAGTCGCATTTATTTTATGCTATTTAAAAAAAAAAAAAACGGAAAAGATAATTATAATTTGAGATCAATCAATTTTACTTAAGATGTTAATTAATATCTAATTTCGAATATCGTTTTAATCTTTAATCACAAAGATGAATGAATTAATCATGAATCATTTGCATCACACCACGCTAGAAAGTATTAAATAAGCAATAAAAGTGTCAATTAAAACCTTATTCAAAAACATGCAACAACTCGAAAATTTCAATATTTACGAATTAAATATTACACAATTAAAAACAGATTACAACAGTTCTTATAACATTAATTAAATTCTAATTAACAATGTATATAACAAAAGCGCAAACAAGAATTATTATTAATTAATCTTATAATAAATTTTCGATAACTTTTATAATCCTTAATGAAATAAATCGAAATTAATTTAGAATTATCATTTCATATTTATTGAAAGTCTAGTAATAAATTAAAAAACAAATATAACAAAATATCAAAAATATTTAATGCGCTATAAAAATTTATTGATATGTTTTTTCCACGTAAGGCTATACAATAATAATAAAATATCTATCAACTAACTATTAACAAATACAGAAAAACCAAAGAATCCCAGATATTTTATATATATTTATAAGCATTATTTCTTGCAAATAAGTCGCTTTATTCAGGTGGATAATTTCATGTTTCAAGATTTACAAGTTGCACATTAATCACTGTAAAATTTCTGAGTTTATTGACTTAGAATTATTGACTTGGATGAAAATGACGTCAATCACTTAAATTCCAGTCTATAGACAGAGATAAGTGTAGATTATAGTCTAATATTGAAAATACAAATAACCGAAAGAGAATATAAAGTCAACTTTCTTTCGTAAGTTTTGGCAATGATAAATTAACCAAACAACGAACTTTTTAAGTTGAGTACGTAAAGATTTAGAGCAGAACTTTTACAAAGATTATATTTTTATTATAAATCTAATTTAAATCTTTAAAAATATTTCTACATGTATCTGATTTATTTCGTGATTTAGAATGAAATTCTATTGAATGGTTTACAAAAATCCATTCAGATAATTTTAAAATTACGTTCTGTAAATGATGCGATTAAATAAGTATCAGTACATGTATTGATTTATGATATGTTGGAACTTATAAATTTATATTTCGTTTTTTTTTTTGGCATTATTTTCCCCCTACATACCTTGAGAAACGTTTTGCGAATAATACGAGACACATTACGAAACTCCATTGAAACAATTGAGCATTCATCAGCTCTACGGTTGGCCAGGCAAAGCTAAAAGATGGGGTCAGAATAAAAAAAAATAAAACAAAACAAAACTGCGAAGAAAATAGCGAAAGATCGATTTCGGACTTTGCGAGTAAGGAGAAGCGAATACCAGTAAGCCACTCATCCAACAAAGTTTAATTCTGTTAAACTTAAAATAATATGAATTATTTTTAAAATATATTTTGCATTTAAATAATTATGTTGAAAAACTATCATGCAATGTCTTTAAAATTCGAAAAACTTTTCAAATCAACGTTTTCAAAATTGAAAGAAAGCTTTGAAACAGCTGTGGAAATTTAAAGTTCACCAACACTTCACAGAGGAGGAAAAAATTATAATTAACGGTACGGTTAATTCAAAGGAGAGAGAAAATGCTATTAATATATCAGTAGATATTATATTCGTTCGAATTTCATTAAATAATTTTTTTCGATTTATTAAATAAATATATCTACAAAAAAATAATAATAACAAGACATTTTATTGGTTATTGATTTATTACTTTATTAATACTGTATATAGTAACAAGGAAACTACTTAATACTCAAAACAGTCTAATAATTATTAATTTATCCGTAATTCTTATTTAAAATTATAATATGCTTGTATTTTTATATTAAATATTATAATAAAATAACTGATAAATGAATAAGTAAACTAATGAGACTTAACGCATCATCAATTTCGAATTTACGAATGAAATATTTGTTTAAATTTTCTATTAATGAATAGAAAATATTGATTTATTTAATTACCTTATGAATGCATTTTAAAGTGAAAGAATTTTTAAATTATAAAGCTTGTTTTAAGGAATCGAATGTTTAGTGTTTCGCAAAATATCAAATATATTTTCAAACCGCATTGCTGGGATTGTGCTTTGAATAGAAAATCCTGGTAAATAGAACATTTCGAAAACAACAGGTTGTTAACAAATGCAAATAAAAGAAAGAGACAAAGAGAAAAAAACTCTTAAACATTTGTTAATGCTTTAAACATTCAACTGAATTCAATAGTTTTTTTTTTTATCAAGCTCCCGAAGTCTTTACATAATACTTACTATTATTTATTTTTAGAGTTCAAAAATATCAATTCGGAATAGCCGAGATCCATAGAGATGTGTTTTTCTTAAGGAATTTTAAGTAAAAGAAATAACAACTTCTACAAAAAATATTTCTTGGATCATTAGAAAATTCAACTTAGATATTAAAACTACACATACATATATATTCAGTACTATTAATTAAATACATCATCATTATTAATATATATTAATACAAATATTTAAATAATGGAAAATGTATATAATATTGTTAGTTCTTTAATTTTACATCGCTTTCGATGATACTTTAGATTATATCAGAAATTAATATTATATAATATCATAGAAAGATAATATATATCGTTATTTTCTCCCAAGTTTTGAGAAAATGTAATAAAAGCAGCTTAAGAGTTAAATAGGAGAATAAACTACACAGGCCTACACATTTCTATAGTAAATGTCGCATTGAAAGAATAACACGTGCATACACTCGAAATCAAAATGAATGAATCTAGCCTTACAACAACTACTAATCAATCTTTTTATCCATAAACATTTCTAATATATCAATGCCGATCTCAACTCAAAAAGGTTGCTGACCATTGTAGGTCATATCGTGTAATGCGTGAAAGAACATTTTTACAAAAAGAAGCGTGCCGGCCAAACATGTATGATACATGTAACTTTTAAAATGAAAATACTGTATTCAATAGTAAATTATAGAATCAGTTATATTCGATAATTTGTTTAACAATAAAAATAGTTAAATAAATAATGTAAGTAAACAAATATTCCATTTTTGGATTAACATCAAAATACTGAATAAATAAAATCTCGCAATAAAATTAGAAAAAAAAAATTAACATATGCAAAAAATATTAAATAAATATTAAAAGAAAATGCAGTCATTGTATATGTTTACTGAACTGAATATTGTATATTTTTTAAAAATATCATTAATCATAAATTAATATTTTTTTTTATAAGAATAACATCATATTATTTTAAAAAAAATTATGTTTCTGAAGTGTATGTAGAAACTACTAATCTAAATAAACAAAAAAAAAAAACTTCATAGAGAAAGTTATTAGTAATTATAAATCTATATATGCACATTCATTTCGTGTCATATTCATTATCCCGTATTGAGTGAATATAATTACAACGGAATAAATTAAATTGAAAGGTAATGTTATACATAGTATCATATTATTAGGAAATAAATTTACTTTCTAATAGTCATATAATTGGTATTTAAAATTTAAAGCACAAACTTAAATGCTGTATAATCTTGCTAGATGTTATTAAATATTATATATCATTAAAATAGTCATTGAAAAATTATTATAATAAAAGTTAATAAACCCTTTAAGCAGTCAATAATGTACTTAATAACATTTATTCGTTTTTTATTTATTTTTGATACAACATATTTTGTTTCAGCAATTTTCGAAGATTTTATATTAAAAATTTCGCGCATTATTCTGTTTATTCCTATATAACGAATAGGTATTTTTTGAAGTTATCTAACAGATAAGAATATCAAAAAATTTTTTTGAACAACTAAGTAATAAAATTTTAGATTTCTTTCTGGTAGTTTTGGACTTTTTTAGGGAAATCCGGAAATGGCACGTCGTTTCTCATTCTTCGACTTGTTAGTCGATCCTATCTCGACTCTAGTCATCTGTATTGGAAATTCAGCAATTCACAGCAGTGTGAGTTTCGAAGAGGTTTAAATCACAACAAAAATTTATTGTGGTTAGGAGTTTAATAACTTTTTTTAAAAGATAATTTGTACAAAAAAACACTTAACATCTTTTTACATAAATATCGAAATTCTTTTTGAACAACTGTTGATAAATTTTATTGGAAATAATTAAAAAATATATATATTAAGCAATTCATAAAACACAAAAATTGCGATTAAAATTTTAAAAAATTAAATATACATATTTAAAAATTATATAAACCTAATGAATAAATTTTGAAACTTAGCATCAAGTATCAGTTAAAAAAATATTATGCAGAATATTAAAAAAAAAAAATCACGATATAAATTAATACATAAACTTTTCACTAAAAAATGAAAACCATGATGTTATTAATGAACAAAAATTAATCTAACATATGTTTTCAAAAAAACAAAAATAATAATATAATAATAAACTTTTATGGGGAAAGTACTTTTGCAAATAAAATAAGACGAACAATTCAGTTAATTCTGAAACGATATATGGTTTAACGAAACATGAACTAATTATTGGATCATTTGACGAATTCTAGATATTTAATCATGCTAATACTGTCTACGCTATCTCATATCATTATCTCTTATAATATATCAAAAAATTAATTTAATTCCCATTGTATTTATTTTTTGATACAAATTGAATACAATTGAAAATCTTAAGAATATTCTAATTCGACTAAAATTAGCCTTACAAAAGATAGTTGTGTAGATACAAACTGAAAATTTAACAATTTTGAAAGAGATATTTATATATTTTCAAAGATTTATAAGAAATTTCGGAAATTATTATTAATTTGTGAACTTTTAAGTTAAATACGAACAAAATCCAAAAAATATTTTTGTCGATAATAATTTCATTAATAAATAATTTTTATGTTTTTAAAATAATTCTATAGTCTGTTTTATAATTTATAAACATTTTAAGTAATACGAAATTGTTTAGTTTAATTAATATTTCATATGCCAAAGTAAACAATAAATAATTAATGCGATTTCATTTTACTTAAAAAAATATTCATCTAACTTCATATTTTATGAACAGACTATAATACATTTAATAATATACAATGCATTTAAAATAATTTAAAATAAAAATTTAATTCCGATTTAAAAAACAAATATTCAATGTTTTCTTTCTTATAAAAACAATTTTTATGGATTATTATATATTTAAAAAAAAAAATATTTATCCGGCTTTTTAATCTGTTTTTAAAGATTTTTTTTACGATTTGTATTTATTTATTTAAATTTTTTAAAATTAAAAAACATTTTTATTTTTTATTTACTGCATTTATGGAGGGGGGAAAACTTCTTACAATGCTCTATTTATCTGTAAAATCTATAATGGCGATAGATTTATAGATGAATAAATATTCTAAAAGTAACACATTCGAAAGAATGATTGCACCATTGATCATTCGAACTATATAATACAGTTGTTCCCATTCACGCAGAATGATGTCTTTCAGGTTAAAATTGGAAATTTATTACTGTTATTATGATCGTTCAATGTCCGTTCCTTTCGAAGATGTAGGGAAAGTACCGTAAGCATACATATATATACTACATATATGATAAATATCGAATCATTTTATATCAAAGGAGGAGAAATAATTACGATACGGCTTATTTCTTTTTGGCAATTAAATTTTAACAACTGTTCTCATCTTTTAATTGATGAAAATCAAAAATAATAGTTACATATTGAAATATTTAATAGGAATAAAAATCAAAAGAATTCAATACCTTGAAATTTAACCCATTAAATTTCATGAAGACTTAAGTATAAAGTATTAGTAAATACAGTGCACTTATAAAAACGTTACAGTATTTTATAAAGGATAAATTTTTGATGTTATAAACAAACTGTTTTTAAGAGCTATTAAAATGTTTTATGTTTAGTTGACAGTAAAAATGTTATATGTTTTATCCTTTAAAGCATTAAATAACACTTATTTTCAAGAGAAAAAAAGAAAATTTATAAACTCTGTTCAATATCGCAGAATCGTAAATCATTAATCTATGGTATATAGAGATCCTTGAAAATATCATATTGCTAAAGGTCTATATTTGTTTTAGCAAAATCGGTATCTTTTAAGAAATATTATTATTGTAATATATATTATTCAGTTTAAATCATTTTTTTTCTTTTAATCCTAATAACAGTGTATCATCATCAATGCAATAGTAAAATTTGTTTACCAATTTTGTACTGAAGGAAATAATGCGTTTTACATATTGTATATATATCCCTCGCAATTTCTAAATAATTCAGTCTTATTCAGGATATTTTAGATATAAATCATAATTCAGAAGAAGTAATCTATAGTTGAATATTAAATTTATTTCAAATAAATAAAATAGTGTAATATAGAGAAATATATAAAATATCTAACGTAAGCAATGAAAAAGATTTTAATACCGAAATCTGGTGAATAACTAAATTACTTTGCTAAAATATTTCGAATGATTATAATTATAATTTTGCATTTTTTTTAATGTTTTAGAAGTAAATTTCATTTTTGATATATACATAGTAATTCAGTCGTGTGAACGAAATGATTTCGCATTTGTTTTATCACCAGTTCTGTGTATAAACATATATTAGTGTGTGCCGATTTAATCAAAAGTTTTTTAAACTACCGAAATTCAGATTTAAGTTGTTTACTATCTGTTTTAAACTTTAGATTTATTCATAAACAACTATATATATATATATTGTCAGAAATTTAAAAACAGAACTAAAGAATTTGTAATTTCTAAATCAGAATTTCAATAATTCATTCAATAAATACTGTATTACGAACGTATTTATTTTATTGGATTTTTGTGTGTATAATTGTAGAAAAAAATAAATTTAAGAACAATGTAACGATGTTGTTTTTATTGTTAGATTAATATTATATATAATATTCCACTATACAGCCTACAAAAAATATAAAAATTTGGGACATAGTTGCATAAATATAGTATCTAACTATTGTATATTACACAATAGTTATATACTATACTTATATAACTATGTCCAAATTATACAAATTATAACTTATATAGAGTATATTCAGTAAATACGGAAAAAAAATTTAATAATTCAACTGTTGAAAACAGTTCAATCGATATGAATGTCAGAATTTATATTCAAATATAAAAGAGACATAAAAATGAAAATTGGAACATCACACAACAAAAAACAACACATATAAAATAATGTTATAAAATTCATAATGAATTTTGTTAGTCTACTTATAAAAATAATTTTTAAAAAGTAAAACCGTGTTACTCTTCTGATTTAAAAAAAAAATCTTAAAATGTGACATGTTTTAAATTTACAATTAATAAATTAGAAAAACTGAAATGTGAAATAAAATTTCAAAATTTTTACAAACAAACGATAATAAACAAACATAAAATTTGATATCACAAGATAATATATATTTATATAAATTTTTCTGTTTAACTATATATTTATATATTTTAAAAGCAAATTTATATAATATTTTTTATTATAATTATTTTTTACAATTGTAAAATTTATTACTATAAAAAATAATCATAATCCAAAAATTTTTATAACAATATTTTAACTTATACAAGGCTACAGTAAATTCATTTAAACTTTGAAGAATTTTATTAAATATTAGAACCATTTATTGAAATTTTAAAAGTTAAAAATGAATATCACTTAATAAAAGGACTAATGAATCTTGAAAATTTTCTAGCGACATAATTTAAAGTAAACTCGTTGTCGCATTCTTCATTTAAATAAATTTTCCAATCCGAGATTTGACAGATCAGAATAGTTAGTAAAATAAAAATTGCAGCAAGAATACGCTAATTACGCATAAATATTTCTAGTAAAACAATGCGTGAGAGTATTCCAAAACTTCATTCAGCTTATTTTTCATTAAAATATTTTGAATTTATTAAGTTTATTTTCACATATTTTAATGAAGCAGAATTAAAGTATTAGTAATAATTTAGTTATCCTACCGAAAATTATTTAATTGCGATTAGAGACAATTAAATTTCATATCCTTGTAATTAGTCGATTTTACAATTACAAATTCATGCCTACTCTAATAAAAATATCTTAAGCGAAGTACTTAATGAATTTTTCGAACACGAAAATCTGCAATTTCTCCTTTTATAACAGAAATCTCTGCTCCGTGTCTTCAAATTAGTTTTATGAGATATTTTTACAGACATATGAATAAGTTCGCTCACGCTTTTCTAACTCAAATTGATTCTAGTAGAAAATAAAATTTTTATCTTATAAATTATTATATTAAAAGGATAAGATCAATTAAGAAGAGCAAGATTTTTAAACATCGAACTCTTCATATCTCAAAACAGATGGTCGTCTAACCAGCCACTTCCTGGTATCCTCCTGATGAAGAACGAGAGAGTACAAAAATCGATTAATGGATCGCTGATAATCTTTTCGTCTAAGTTTTTCGGGATAATTGCCTGTACGCTCCAGAGCATCCACGATTTTCTAACAGTTCGCTTTTTCTCCGAAAAATTCTCGACGTAAGAGATGAGGGGGGAAAAAGCTCTTTCGTCCCTTAATCCGTTTTCACGACCGATCGGATGCCACACGAAAGTGTCATTAAAATCATCATCCAGACTTCCATCTACCAAAGTTAGCAGAAATCTTTAGTATGGAAGTTTCGAAACAATTCCTAAGAGAATATACATAAAATTAACAACATCAGTTGTGTAGTTTGATAGAAGTATATATATAACTAGTAGTACAGTACAGTATTTAAACTAGTAGAAGTCATACTCGAGCAATAAAAATTATTGAAAAAACATATCGTATTTTTGAAACTAAGAAAAAAT
This sequence comes from Androctonus mauritanicus, assembly GCA_011317285.2. Taxonomy (NCBI): domain Eukaryota; kingdom Metazoa; phylum Arthropoda; class Arachnida; order Scorpiones; family Buthidae; genus Androctonus; species Androctonus mauritanicus. Next base: position 13,369 of record WUQG02063839.1, on the reverse strand, counting down.
ATTATTAAAATAATTCTTTGGCGACTCATTAAATTGTAAAAACAAAAACTTTTTACAGTCGATACTTCCTTTTAAAATTTATAACTACGTGTTGACATCAGAATTTATAATAAGTTACAGTCTATGAACTCCACATGAAAATAAAAAAAAAGAAAAACATAAGGTTTCAAATCACGTGATAAACGCCAGCTGATGTTTACGTGACGTCATTTTATCCTTGGGCAAACGACTTCTAGAATATAGAAACAGAAACCGAAAATTTTGTTAAGGCATTTTGCCAGAAACTGTTGTTTTTTTTTTTTAAGTCAATCACCGGACCGATGGCTTAGGGAATGTTTGTAAACAAATCATCATTCAAACTATAATTCTGTCATTGGACTGCGATGGTTGGTTCTTCTACCCCGATTACGTCATAGCTCCAGCATCCAGAATCCGATCGTAATCTTAGTCTTGGTGACGTCGAAACGAGGCTATAGGAAACTTGTTCGACGTCATGCCACGTCACGCAATCAATCACAAGATAGTGAGAGATGTATGCCAAGGTCACGACAGGTCTTTCCGCTGTAAAAGATGAGGCATGCGAAATGGAAAAACTCCCGAATCCAGCAGCAAGCCCATTTGGAACGTGTAGCCGCCAGAAGACAACAAAAGAGTATAGTCACTCCTCCAAATTTAATGGCTGTTTAACTACCCGTCAGACAAATTGGTGTAAGTTGATAGCTACCGTTTCGGGGCGGAAAGGTAGAGAGAGAATATAAGAACGGCACAGTACAATCCGAGATGCGGAATTAAATTACCGAAATTAAATATATATTCTTGTAATTTCCGGAAGAAATTCATAATTCTCTTATTCGAATATTTTATATCTGCATCAATTTAGAAAATAAAAATTCCGATATTCTATCTTATCGTTTGTGAAAAAAAAGTCAAAAAGAAAAAAAAAGTCGAAAATGTTCTCCTGTTAACCGCATATGAACTAATTTTTATTAGATATCGACTGTAATTTCAGTATCTACTCGGTCAAATAATGATGTTATTAACTCTGAAATCAATCTCGTTTCGTTTTTTTTATTACTCTCATTCTCTTGGAATAAATAATTTAAATGTAATTCTCAGTGAAATTTTACTATAACATATTTTATTTTAATAACATAATTTTTTTTCTTTGATCATAATGAAGTATAAAATTAATTCTTTAAATAGGATGCTATTCAACTGAAAAAAAGTAAGACTGACAAATTGGCAAATATATAAATATACATTTTTTATTATTATTATTTCTTAAATTTGATATTTTTTTACTGATGGAATTAATAAAACAAATAATTTTCAACTGAAAATAATTATTTTAATTAATGAGAGATAGCAAAATATATTGATCTGTTAGTTTTTTCCTTTTTTTAATATTTAATTTTTCTTTTAGATAACTTTTATTGAAAAATTATCTGAATGAATAAGCCGAATAAATATTTTATTTTTATTTAAGGTTCTTTTTTTTTATTTTTTAAATCAGAATTTCACAAAGTTCACGATAAACGTCATCAAACAAAGTTAAATCAGTTGAATACATAAATTTGGTTTTGTTTTCAATCTTGTCTTTTTAAATATATAATGTTACAATTTCAATATCTCGAATTTATTATCAAAAATACTATAGAATCTAATATATATATACAATATGCTAAGATATATTATTAAAAATTCTAACGAAAAAGTTGAAAAATTCAAACAAATACAGTTTAATTACGAAAGGACGTATATTAAAAAAACAAATAATTTATTATTAAATTTTGAGTAAAATGTTTCTGAAATTAGATGACAATTCGATTTCCAAATAACTATGTTACGTTTATTTTAAAACAACAATTTCATATCTTATTAATTCCATATAAACAATTTTGCCATTATACTTTTCGTGCGCTATAATTTATTCCAAACATATTTTTGAAATACAGTAGGTCCTTTCGTTATTAAACCATGGGAAACGAAGACAAGTTGCAAATGGAATACAATGATTCATTTATGCTAGCGAAAGAACCTTCTTAAAACAGACAGGATGATACCGTACCGTAAACAAGGGGAATACCGGTAAGAAACTTAACTGAGGAGACTAGTAACTGGAATGATGAGGAAACACATGATCCGTCGACGGCCAGGAAGGATTGAACGAGCTAGCACGCGCCTGCCAAGCTAGATTGATCGTTGCAATTACCCAAATAGCAATGCCCCTGGACGGAAATATCAACGACTCTATTCTACAGCAATTTGATTAAGATTACGGTACAAAGGTTAAGTTTGGAATTAATGTAGTGCGCACAAACAGTAATTTTCAATTTTCAATCCAATTACACACACATATATATATATTTTTTTAAGTAATTTTACTCGTTTTTACTAAATAATTATAACCGGAAAGAACTATTTAAATCGTACGCGATCGGGAGATTTGATCTTTCTCGAATTTACCGAATGCAATTATAAAAAAAAAACACAAAAATATATATCATGACGAAACAGAAAATTCTTTTTACTTAAACCCGGCATAATAAGTAGTTAAATTAATGTTATTCGCATAGTTCGGAAGATAATGAAACCCCAAAACACAAACTGCGTAGAGACCAAACACTGCAGATTTTATCCCCGCAGCCTTTCTAACTACTGCCCCATCGATCGGTGTGGAGTTAGCTGCGAGTGGAGGTTGTTTTTCCAGCCTCGGTACTCACCACGTGGCCTTATTGATTGAAGCGGCAGAGAGGGTCTAGGGATTCACTTCTTGCACGTGCAGAAAGACGGAGAAAAAGAACTTGAACTTTGGGAATAAACTAAATGCATTTTCTTATTTAAAACTGTAACCAACTACATATTTAAATTTGCTTCAACTTTTAAGTACTAAAACAAATCATAACTATTTCATTTGTTCTTACCAATTAAAAATGGAAAAAAATAATAATAATAATAATAATTCCCACTTCAATTTGAAAGTTAGGTATTTGGATCTTAATTTGCGTTATATATATATTTTTTAATTCTATCGAATACTATAAATAAAATTTGCAAAGAAGAAAAAGTTTACTCATTATAAATGGATTCAAACATATATATATATATTACTTGAAATAATAAACATTTTCTTAGATTTTATTATTTGATCTTCTTTTATCATTTTAACACTTTCTACATATAAAATTTGTTTAATAAATTACTGATATAGAATACTGTATCTGTACTGTATATCAAAATATTTTTAACGTGCGAGTTTCAAAATTATTGGAACTGTTTGATAATTTGGTAAATTTTAATTAAAAATAATTTTTTTCAGTTTTACTAATATTTTATGGCCAATTTTAAATTTTGTAATGAGTTTTGCTCTTTATTTTTGTGACTGTTGTGTGTTTCGTGTGTTCTCTAACCGATCGGCCGGGTTTGGCAGATAATCCCCACCGAGATCCAACGGTGGAAAGAGCGGGTGTGAGCCAGCACCCCACCGTCACGTGCAGCACCATCTGGCAAAAAGGGGAGAGGGAGAACAGTAAACCAGCTGTCAGGGATCCTTACCTCCGGGAGATGAGGAAAGGAAACCGCCAATCATACACACATTGGAACGGTACACAACTTCGAACCTCTTTCTCCAGAGCAATATTTTATAGAAATCACTGTTGCGAGAAATAAGCTACTCTCGGTGATCTTATTCGGATGTTTATCATAGCGGTGTCGTTGTCCTTATTCCGGATAACGAACGGCACTTGGAAGAAAATTTCGAATGCAACGGGATGCGTGATGAGCTGTCAATCGACTGCATTAAATCAAATGCGGGATTTCGACGGAAATGTCGAAGTTACGCGAATTAATTAACGTGTTATTAACTTTCTGTAGACTTGTATAAATTATATAACTATCGTTTCCATCCTTAAAAGCGAACTTCACCTGGCGAACTTGGAGAACCAATCGATCGTCCTTCTCTTACCGTGTAACACCGAGAACAACCGTAGTTAACGAAAAACACAGAAAAACACTGAGAGAAAAAAAAAAGTCCGTCCCATTACCGGAATCATCCCGGTCCTAGAAAATTTCGAATTCTTTCCTACTGACTGAATGAGACCTGTGATGTTAAAACTTCTGCAACTTAAATAAGATCACGTGCTCGGTGACGTCAGTCGACGACGCAAGATCAAATCTTTATATAAACACAGACCGCACATAAACACGAAGTCAAATAGTACCGGTATTTGAACCCAAATTAACTAGGATGTCAGCCGGTAAATCAAAGAGCACAGGAAGAAAAACAAACATTAGTTGAGCCGATTGTGTTTATTAGCATCCTGTATTGAAAGAAAATAAATATTCGAAAAAGTGTGATTAAAATTGAATGGTTGAAGTTAATTAAAAAAAGTAATAATAATATAAAAGTGAGAATCACACAAAGAAAAAAGGAATTCTGGGAAAAACTACTTACACAGATTCCACTTCAACAGTTAGAGCGGAGAGAATCAGCTTACGTATATCTTTCCCGGTCCAAGGTCGCGGCACCACGCGCTGTCTAACAGACCCAAGCACGCACACCACACTTCTACAAAACTAGGCCGTAAAGACCGTACACAGCCAACGTCCTTTTCCCATTACAACAGCCTGTCTAATTGCCTCCACTCTCCCTTCTATCCATATGTCCGTAGACGTGGAGGTACCCAACCAGGCTGGTGGGGCTCGAGAAGACGGCCACCAACATTCTACCCAACCCAGTCACGTGACGAGTAAATAGAGACTCTGATTGGACGAGAGAAAGAGGGGGAACTACCATGCCTAATTTACGGTGTTTTTCTTTCTTAGCTAGACCGCGTTTGATGTCTGAAGTAGGATAAAGCGCGTGATACAAACGACGCTTGTTCCGAAAGAGAACAGCCTCAATCGTTATAGAAGGCGACCGAGCCCGGCATCGTCATAGATGCTTGCCAAGGCTGCAACGCATACACGACTACTTCAATAAAAACGGGCAGAAAGAGTCGAACAACCTGATACAACGAGCGCCAGCGTTATGGAGAAGTGGTGATAACGGAGGCCACTAGACCATGCCAATGCGTTAGGACAACGAGGGGCGAGACATTTGGCCGGAGGGGAGAACCGTGGATGGAAGTTGAGCAAAGAATACGGACGGAACAGAAAAAAACAAGAGCGGCAAAAGTTTTCAGAGTTTGTGGAAAAGGGAGAGAAAAGTGCACGGACGACCAGACTGGTCCGATCGGCGGCCCAACGTCCGTCGCCCGCCGTCAACCAGCCTAGTACGTCCATTTATCAGCGGCGCTGTCAATACAGCAGAACCGGCTAGCCTCCAACGCGGGAGTCTTTCTAGTCGGGAGAAGTGCAGCTGCCTAGCCTCTACCGCGGGTACCTTTCTAGGCGGAGATGGAGAGTAGGACGGAGTACGCTCTCTTTACCGCTCGCGATAAATTTTTGATCGCCGGAGGCATAAATAATCGGGCAGGGGATCGGAAAGTCAGTGTAAGTCTTCTCCCCTTCTGGACTGGCAGTTTTTCGACAGACGCCGGCATTCTATCCACTTAGGCATTCTAACTGAGCAGTTGTGCCGCTCTGCCTCTGAAGAGACGTAAACAGGCGAAGAGATTAAAATGGGAATTAACGATATTTGCGACATGAAACACTGCAAAGAACTATAATCGCCAACCCAGGACCAAAAATCGGATTTCTTTTTCAGTTATTAAAGCGTTCAATATTATTAAAAATTTTACGAGTTTTTACGGACATAATTTAAGAGGGGAATATCCCCCCTTAGTAAATGTTAGAAGACGGGAGGAAAATCGGCCCTTAAAAGTACTTTGGAACGGAAGAGTCCACTTCTATCGTTTCTGCTGGATTTGACGATCGATAATGAAGGTTGGAGAAACTCAGCCCGTCTTGGTAAGCGAATTCAACCTCGTCACTAACAGTATCATCGGAAGACATACACAAAACAATTAAGATAGACTGGGGACTTTACTTTTGCAGTTCTGACCTAATTGAATAAAAACAAACCAAAAATGCCACCTGGCGAACGTTGCCATGGTAACACCATCATCCCCTTCATTCGGTTCGGTCCACAACGCGTCTAATTAAATCACTGTCAACACAAACCTAATTATTGTGGTGTGGGGAGGAATGAGTTTCCAAAAACTTCAATCCCCTTTTCAAAGACACCACGTTTTCCCAGAAACTTTTCTCGGAGTAATCGATCCATTCTACTTTGACCTTCCTACTTTTGCTAGAAATAAAGCTCGGGCAAATGGAGGCGGGGCTCTTCTTTACGCATGCGTATCTACGGCGCCAACCTCCAATGGTGCTGCATCTTCTCAATTCATATATGCATCATGCCATGTAGGTGGGCGGCTAAAATATCAAGTTTGTCCATACAAATGAGTTTTTCTGACATTTCTTCGATTCTACCGCTTTCTATATCCAATTAAGTCTTTCTAGTGTTTTTTCTTTCCCCCTCTCTATAAATATGAGACGATATCGGATATAATTAATTAATACGTCTGCCATTCACTCCAAAGTGTAGTTTTCTAGAAATTAAACTCCTATCTGCAGCAGAAAGGAAATCATTTCATTTCGTTTGCCGTCTCTCTTCAAATTTATTTATCACTTCGTAGCTTTTGATAGGCGTTACTATGGGCGGTAACCGACAGTAGATACTTTCATTTAAATTATTACTTGTTATATATATATATATATATATATATATTATTTTGCCGTATCAGATCCATGTGGTGTAATTATGATTGCTTATAGGGATAATTTAATATTGCCTTTTTTTAAATTAATTGGTTTATATAAATATATTCATGAATTTCAGTTTTGCTTTAATGTTTTTATCTTGTTCATCCTCGTTTGTTTTCGATATTATCTAAATATTTATAAAGATTATAAATATACTGTTTAAAATTTTATAATACAATAAATGCTTTAATCCACATAATTTTATAATTAATTTACGTTGCAATTTTTGCAACGCGACACTGCAACATAAGCAAAATGAAAATTCGCTTCTCCGTTCATAACTAAAAATGAAAGACCAATAACTGTATGTATATATATATATGTATATAAAATCACGGACATTATAAATATAAACACGAATAATAAAAATAAATCGGTGATTATGAACAGTAAATATTTAATATTTAGCATTAGATAATTAGGAAATAATAATGAAAAAATTCTTATATAAATTAACTTTTTATTAAATCATGAATTGTTTATACTGTATGAAAGAAAATCGAGGGAGTTTTCGAAACTAGCACATAAACTTATCACATGTTAAAATTTTTCTATATTATACAAACACGGCTTTAATATCTCAAGACTACTATTCAATTATAAAGAATGGCAATTTTTAACTACCTGATAGCAGTCTGCCTTTTGGGATTAACAGTAAATGTTTTTTTTAAAAAATGAAGCTTTCTTAAAAGAACTCATGCGGAAACTAAACTTTTATTTCCAACTGAAATTATACCCATTACAGAAAATATTTTATTTCTAAATTCTTAATATAGAATTTCCGTTTTAGCTTTCATTGGGGTTTAACAGATCCGATGACAAGCTAAAAACAAAATATATATATATTTTAATAATTGTGAAATAAAATTGAAAAAATATATATTTATTTATATTTTATCTGGTAAATTTCTCAATAGCAACTTCATTCGATGCTTTCTAAAATTTCAGAAAATTTGTATAAAAGATTAGATAACCAAGTTTTTAATATACTGAATAAAATTATTCCAATATTGAAGTTATTTTACTCTTCCTTATGCTGTTTGTTACTGTTAAACAAGTAAAACTTTCCTATTTGATAGCTATCTATTGAGGAATGTTATCTTAAGTGACTATAGAATTGCGTCCATCAAAACGGGATAAGGAAAAATGCTAAAAATGCGCAAAGAAAAGTATTTTTTATGATGATCATAAAGTCTTGGCCTAGTTTCTTCATCCACCACGGGCAGCTAAAATTGATGATCCGGTTGCTATGGTGACGAATTCGCGTAAACAGACTTTCCTGATGACGTCATCGCGAAGACAACAACTTCACCGGTTTTGTGGTAACCAGCGGGATTTCCCCTCCTCTCCCCCAGTTGAATGAATCGAGACTGACTGAATGAAATGCTCGGACGTGGAAGGGGAAGCGAAAAAGGAGGAGACGTTACGTTACGTCGGGTCACGTGCACTTTGTCATCCTCCCTTTCCCTTATTCCGAAAGAGCAGGCAATTGCTCCGCCTCCGATTATCTATCAAGTTGTAAACCGGATCGCCCCGTAATGGATTAATTAAGACAACTAGGCTGAAACCTCGAGGCGGGAATTACTGAATGCTTGACCTGAAATCCCATTGTTACCATCGAAATTATTCTACTTTTGTGAAAATTCCTCTTTCGTCCAAATAAGTCAAAAGTCACTTAAACATCAATACTTGAACTCCATTAATTACTAATGTAGAATCAATCACAAGTTAGAAAATATAATTATAAAAATGATATATACCTGTACGTATTCAAGCATCAGTAATCTCTAAAGTCTAAAACTATCCATTTTATTTTCCAGTTTCGATTATGGCCGATTAAACAAACAAAAAGTCTGAAAGCGATTTAATGATATGTAAGCTGTTTACGAAAAATTAGTCGTCATAATATATTTATTTAAAGCTAAGAAAGAGAATATTTTTCTGTTCAACTTCGTGTTTGTCCTACAAATTATCAAATAAATTAGTTCTGAAATGAGTATATTTAAATTGACTACAAATTAAAACAATGCTTGTATTGAATATACATCACAAATGCAACAAAACCGCATCTGGAATGACTAAGAATAACTAAAGCAATGATTTTTTTTTCATTAACGATTTTCTCCGCAACTCAGAAGAAATATTCTTCAAACAATCTATCGCATTTTTCTCAAAGCGTTTAAAAGCTAAAATTCATTTATACTTTTTTTTTATTTTTTGATTTTATCGTTGAATTTATACAATGGAGTGATATTCATAAATTAAAATATACAAATGAATAATTTCAAAAGGATCATGCTTACCACTAATTAGTTAGTTTTCGCTTTTGTTTGTTATTCTTCGAATCGTGTTTAGATATTAAATAAATCAAAATTCAGCTCAAAGGATTCTTCTAAAGCAGTGTTATCATTTTAAATCTACTAATTATCTGAACGGAAATTTCAAACAATCTTCACCAAAAGAGCTGATAGTTTCCGTGAAGGAGATGCAAATTTTAATTTTACTGTTCAAAAGTTTAATAAAGATCTTTTACCCTAAAGAATAAGAATCGAAAACTTGTTCAGATCACAGTTAATGAAAATTTACTGTAATTCTCCTTAGAAACGCATTAATTACGGTTCAAATAAGTTAAAAAATTAATATTTTAAAATTTTTCTTCATTTAAAATTAATTTTTTCATCATCCATACTTTTAGCTTAAATATTTACGTGTATTTTTTATTATATTTTTACAAAAGCTATTTTAATACCTTAAGTTAATTTTTTAAAATATTTCATAACTAATTTAAAAATTTCAGAATGTATAAAATTTTATAAATAAATTTTAATACATTGAAATGTATTTGTAAAATAGAATTTTTTCTGGGTGGTACTTTATAGAAATAACCCAACTCCTAATACCCGTGGCGCCTCCTGTTGACAATTTCTGGAAGCGGAATTAAAAATTGAAGATACAATCGTAGTGTACACAGAAAAAAAAAATGCAATCACGGCTGATGAGAGTTTCTTTATACGTTCGTAGATTGGGAGAGGAGAGAGATTTAAGGGATCTGGATAGGAGAAGTAGGTGTAGCAATGATGTAATCCCTCGAATTCCCGATAACCCTTGCTTTAATTAACGGCAGCAGTTATCGTCGAACAATTAATACCCAGTCTTAGAAGTGTTTTTTTTCGTATTCGTTTTTCTCGGTGGTTGGGTATTTATAGGTAAGACGCCGTCTGAGTTTCTAGAAAGATTTATTAGACTGCCTCGATAACTAGTTAACCCGATAACACATCATAACAATCGTCAGTTTGATAACTTCACGTGTTATACTGTGTTCACGATAATGATTTTTTCCTGACATTCCAGCAGGGAATAGGGGAGCATCTGTACTAAATGCCAATTGAGAATTTCTTCCAGCTAATTGCCTCCTCGACATAATTATTCACGGTACTTTACAAATTATTAAATAAATAAAAATTGACACATTATTATAGTTTTCAATTAAGAAGTGTCATTTTAAAAAATATGTATGGAGTAAAAATCATTCTTTGCACTTTCGTTTTATTTGCACAATAAATTTATTCCAACTTTTAAATGAAAGAAATATATAGATGTATATATATTTAAAAATAGTTCGCATGGTGAAAAGAAGAGAAACAAAGAAAGCTTAGATAATCTACCCTACATTTTTTTTGCTAAAAAACCTCGAACAAGAAAATCCATCTAACGTCAAGACAGAAAACGAACGTAATAAGACCGGAAACTGACACTCCGTCCCGTCGTTATGGCAACTAGAGACGAGTCAATACCTGAACATAGGTGGTCGGCTTCATAAATACATGGACACGAGTTACAAAATGAAGCTACAAAACTACTAGTAGTAAATATTCGAAGACGATAAGTATAGACTGACAGATCAAATATGATTTCCGCGTTCATAACGGCCTTCTTACATCGCACTGAAAGCTTTAAAAAAAAAAAAATGGTATCGATGAAAGAATTTCTTTTAGTAATAACGGGTCTAACGTGAGAAAGGAAACAGGAAAACCTGTCGACTTTTTCCGTAAAAAAGAAAAAGACGCGAGCGAGAATGAGAGTAGAAAAAAAAACTGCGATTGTTAGCGTCACTTGCACAGCGAAGAACACTCACGCAAGCAAGCTGTTAGTCCCGCCAGCCAATCACAATTCATCTATTGATACCGTCACGCTAGCACGCAAGTTTCATCACCGTGCTTTATACCAGTGCAGTTTTAATTTCTCTTACGTTGCAGGATAATAAAATGATGGCTAGGATCTGAATGTCTAGAATGTTTTTCGCCCACCTACTCTATCGCAGTTGGGTCAAGGGGACCGGCGTTCCATCCGGAGAGGGCAGACAGGCGCGAGAAAGACACCTGCACGAACGCGGAGGAGAGAGAGGCCCCGAGGGCAAGACTTCCCATTCAGTCAGCCGTGTCGAGACAGGAAAGAGACAATTTAGTCCCGTCGCTTGGACTACGAAAACTAGGGAACAATGGGATAAGATAACTTCGACGTTCCCCGAGATAAGGGGGTAATTTGGTAGCGTGCAGGGGGTTCCTACAATTCATCCCCCTATCCTAATAGGAGGAGAAGACAGGTGTCTTCGCCAACTAAATAGAAGATTGTTTAGGCAAATTTTTTAGATTTTTCGTCAATTAAAATCAATGAAATGAACTCTTTTACGAGTTTTTCTCAGAAAACTGAAAATCCGCAGAATCGATTAATATAACCGCATTAGCTAGACGGTCTAACAATAACTCCATCTAGTGGAATGTACGTTACACGAAGAAGCCGCCATTTTGGAGAGATCGACCGGTCTCATTGAGTGCAACAGAAAAACATAGAAACACTCGAGAAACGAGCTTGTTATCCGATTTCCAAACATACTCGATGGAAACGGGGAAAAAAGGAAGCAGCAAACAGAAAAAACAGGGCAAGTTTAGTCGAGAAGAGGGTAAAAGAGAGCCAACGAGATATCGAGCGTTTGGAATGTTACCATGGTAACGAACTGTTAGTCGATTCGGATTGAAGAAGGGGAGGGAAGGTTGAAAAGAGAAGACTTGCCGCTTGGGAATCTTCCGTCGGGTGCAAATCAATTTCGGCAGCGCTTCTTTCTTTTTCTCACTAAGTTGGCCGAACGAATCACCGCTAATGAAACGAAGCATTTCTTTAGAATGGGGAAAGTTGAATATAACTGCTGATTGCCGATAGAAAATTCTGACGAATATCAGAATGCAACGTTAAAAAACAATCGAAAAATCAAATGCGAATTGTGGCATAGCAAAACCGGACTGTAACACGCGTTGAAAGCCCCGAGGACGAAAAGAGTTGGGACGAAGCGACGGTGCGTGTTTATCTTTCTTAGTGCCTCATTTCCTTTATAACGTGTCCCGGAGGTCTTCCAGTTCTCTCTAGTACATATAGATAATACATTTGTACAAAAAAAAGTAGTAAGAAGGAAACGAGAAAATGACGAATAGCCTAAAGCGATTAAAAAATTTCAAAATACTCCATCCAATGAGGTTAACTAGAGAACTCATCTTTGACAGTCGGGTCGGGGAACGATAACGACGAAATACTTTTACATTTATTCTATGAAATCATCTTCCATATTCTAAATTAAAACGCTCTTAACATCATGTAATTGACCACGTAGTAGTTATTAACATTTCTTGCACATTTCAAATTTAAATTTGGAAATATCTTTAATAACAGCTTTCTACATTTAAATTTACATTACTTTCAATCAAATTAATACATTTTATAACTTTTTTTGTCCAGCTATATTCATTTAGAATAAAGAATTTAATAGGACAAAACCTTAATGCTACTAATTTTTGTTAATAAACTGCCAATTAATAAAGTGTTAAGGAGATTGAGCAATTTTCTTGTTCAAAATTTTACATTATAATTTGAATAAAAGGCTTTATTTAAAATTGAAAATCAAATTAATATTGTTATTTAGCAAATTAAAGTGAAATTTGTAATATATTTTTTATTTTAATTTTATTACATTATTTAATACTACTAAATGTTAATAACTAAATTAATATTAAAAAATAAATAAATTTTATTTATCAAATATTTCTAAACTTTATACAGATATCCCTCCTGTAACACGGTAGAATGGGTCCTGAAAAACATCGTGTTGTATGAAACCGTGTTATATGAGACCTGGAGCCAATACAAAAAAGGGAATTACATTCTAAAACCAATTAAAAACAAATAACTTTCTTTAATTCCACATAAGAAACTTAGTTTTTATTAAGAATACTAATAACATGAAACATAGAGAAAGAAAAAATATATTCGTAAGATCCTAAAAAACAATATGTGCAAAACAAAAGGAAGGAAAAAGTATATAGACTATATGATATTTATTTAATAATTATATCTTCCTTACTACTGTTTCAATAAAAGGAGAATGTTTTTTCTTTAATAATATCAACTTCACTTTCTGAATTTTTTATGCATTTAAAATTTGTATATCTTCTGCTCTCTTTACAAAATCTGTACTCTAACGCGCTACAATCCACTATAAAACAATCGTTCCTTAACATATACAAAAAACCAAAAAACTTTACGAATAAAAAGTTTT
>WUQG02063728.1:0-27895 GCA_011317285.2 Androctonus mauritanicus | reverse complement strand
TGTATGCAAATACTTGTTTGACGATTTAAGGAAATAATATGATAACATCAACCAAAATAACCGCATCTAAATTTTCATAAATATCCTGTTTCGGTAATATTGTACTTGGCTTATTTTCTTTTTTTTTTTTTTTTTTACATATGAGATGTTTTTGATAGAATGTCTTTGTTAAGAGAATTAATAAAATAACAAATGTAGGCTTTTAATTAAATGACAATCGAAATGCTTTCTGATAGCTTTTATATTCTCATGTGAATTCCTATATTGAATACCAATAGTTACAAATTCTTTTTGATCTATAATAATAGTATTCCCTGATGATGATATAAATATGTAATTTTACCTGCACTTACTAAGGAAATTTATATTAAAAATATCGCAAATAACGAATATCAATATTTTTCATCATGATACTTTTTATATATGTTTTGTTATTCTGAAATATTTTATATAATTTTTGAAATTGTTTTATGATATTTCGAAATATAAATCCTACTTTCTGTAATGTTTGCGTATAATTTATGAAATGATTTCTCGAATTTGACAAATTTCTTTAAGCTACTATAATATTTAATCTCCAAGAAATCTTAGAATTAATGCACAAATATTGAAATTAATGCTATTTGTTAGGATATTAAAGATGTAAATATTTATTTATTTTTATTTACTTATATAAAAAATCGTAGAGCTATCTGTAGTGTAGCTTAATCCCTAATTGGAGATGATTCCATAATCGAATTTCAACATAAATGGTATAATATATAAAATAATAATAACAAAGTTGATAAGACATTTAAAACATAAAATGAATTATTGTATTTTTTAAAAGCACAATTTATTTTATTCTTTTTAATACTATATATATATAATTTATATCTTATATCTAAACTTTTATGAATTTTTTAATCTTCCTATGGGTGAGGGATAGAATTTATTCATTGTTTGATTCGCATATGGTGTCGAAAGAGTTATATTTCATCTCTGTAGTATCCTAAATAACTTTCTTTAGATTTTTTCTTATAATAAACAATCATAGAGAAAGTTCATGGTTTTTTTCCACTTGAAAATACTAAGAGGTCATGATAAACAAGCTCTATTTATACTATAAATAACTATACACTCAATGAACAATTGTTATGATGGACCAAATTTATGATAACTTTATTTTGTGCAGGCACCGAAAATTCTAAATGTTTTTCATCTTTTAGTAAAATATGCAGACGGCAAGGCCAGGCGAGACAATGACACTATTAAAAATTGTCAGTCAAAAATTTTATGATGAACAAAATCAGGTTCATCTAAAAGATAGTTGCAAATACTGTGATCAATTATTTTAAATCTGCAAAGAAAGAAGTTGCTTGTTAAAAGTGTGAAATCTGTTTGCCTGACATTGAAAATTGGAAGAATTGATAGATGATACTGTCTTTATTGTCGTTTACCAAATATGATTCTAAATAGGCCTATTTAAGATAACTTTGCAAAAACTCTTGATCTTAATGGTGCACAAACTGAAAAGGCAACGACCTTGTTTAAATATACGGCACAAGCTAAATTATTTGCTAATTCATTTCCTTGGCAGACAGAATGGCCAGTCACCCATAAGTCTTTGTGTTCGAAAGTCTTTTTATATTTCTAAAGAGTTCGAATACTGTAAAATTTAGACTATATTTATTTTAAGATTTTTTGACAGAGGTACGAGGGCAATTCAAGAATTTGTGCAAAGAAGAACTTCCTGAAATTTAAAGTTTTAAATGTGTTCAAAGCTTAATGAATTGCAAAAATTTCGACCTGAGAGATTATACAATAGTTTAAAAGTTTGTAATCACAACACCTGTCTGTATACAGAGCTACCTTTCAAGACAGACAAAACTGCTTCTGTAGCATTACTGGAATGAGAGTTATCAGTAAAAAGTTTCAGTTTATGACTTTGGTCAACGTTTTCCATGCTATTATAACTCATTGCTAGATGTAATTGTCTGATCTGATCTGGGATTAAATCAACAAAATAAGAAGAATTCTCTATTAAGATTTCACCATCTTTTTAATAGTTAAGAATTTTATTATAAATTTTTATAAATTTATTTCGTTTCATTAAAATCTAATTGTGATATTTAATAATAAAATTATTGGGTATGTAATTATTGTTTAGCTTTTTCTATAAAACATGAGCTAAATCATGATTATCAAACATTATTCAAACATGATTACTGTATCAAACATGAGCTAAATCATAATTTAAAATTTAAAACTGTTTCTGTAATAAAATATGGTTTTCTTTATTTAAAATTTTTCTAAAGTTTCAAAATCAACTTTTTTTGATCTATTTTGAAAGGTATCAATAAAAGGTATGAAAAGTTTAAAAGTATTTTGTGTGTCACGAATTTCAGCTATCATGAACGATGATAGCTGAAATTCGTGACACACAAAAGCATTGAACAATTCTTTATTTTATTTATTTTTTGTTTTAAAATGTAAAGAAATACAGAACTTTATATAAATTTCAATTTAAGCTTATGGGCCAAATTGTGCCAAACCAACTTTGTATATAAAATATAGATAGCCTGTATTCTTAAAATAATATACATTAGCACATTAGAAGTAAATATAATAAAAATTATACTTATTTATGTTAAAATAAGTTTTAGCAATTGATTGGATTTAATCATTTTATAATTATTTTTATTTAACATTCTATTATTTTTAAAGTAAATTAATTTTTAATTAAGTTATATATTGACTAAAAATTATTCATTCGATAGTAAAATTAAAAATTAACTTTTATATTATTTTTTATAGGCCTATGGTATAAATTTTTTATTTAAGGAAAAATTTAGTGAAACTGTTATTATTGTCATTCAATTTTTACGACATTGATGTAAGTAGAACATTGAACTGTATCAATAAGCAAGGATATAGTGTCATTAGCAGTTTGAGGTCAAAGAAAATAATAGAATTATTTATAAATTTTCATATCTAGAGATTTCAGAAAAATTTATTGTATGTTAACAAACTAAATAATTTAAAAAATTCTCGTTCTATCCACCAATTGGATAAAGTTGATAATAAGATTGGTCTGATAGATTAGAGTTGAATCACTTTTCGCTATTTAATCGATACAGTAATATTAATTCTTACGTTAGAGAATAAATGCAGATTCTATTAAATCAGGTAACGTATCAGACATTAAATTTTATCATTTATAAGGTTATATATATACTGTATTTTAAACTGTTTCTAAAACTCAATATTATATAAAATCTCTTCTATTATAACTGCATTATAGTAAGGTAAGAATATATTCAAACTAAAATATTAAAATTGTTCAAAAATTAATCCTTTTTAATTTAAAATGTAGTCGTGATTTATTACTATAATCTAGTGTCATAAAAATTAAAGGACAAATTTTATTTTACGAACAGATCGTATAAGTATTGTAAGTGTTGTTGTTGTTATTCTTTTACTTCTAGAGAAATGTTGCATGAAAATTCGGTCATTATCCTCGTAAAATTTTAAGTGGATAGACTTTTATTTTCATTTTGAGCTGTAAACAATAAAAATCCTTCATTCGTTTTATTTCTGATATTTTTAAAAGGGTCATTCGTAGAATAGTTCAAACATAGTTTATAATCTTTTTGTAATTTTCAGTTTATAATTTATTGTGAGTCTATTTATAACAGACTAAAGAACTACATAGCATCATAAATCAGTATTTTCTACATTAAAATATGTTTTATTGCGGAAATAGTTCATTGTAATCTTTTGAATGTATAGGCCTATATGATAATACAATAGTAAATTTTTAGAATTTATCTAAATATTAATCACTTGGCATTTCAGAAACAGAAACAATAAATAGACATTAGGACAATAATTATGACATATTTTTAACTTCTTGTAATTTTGTTAGGTCATTACCTGTAATTAATATAAGAATATTTCCTTACGCAATCTCGTTATAACTTACAATAAAATTGGACTACAGTATACGTTTAATGATGGATTTATATGTACAAAATTTCCATAATAAATAATTAATGATTATATATTGTATATCCGAAAATAAAAATAATAATTTTAGCTAAAAAGAGAATTATGTCAAAATTTTAAATAATAAAAAATAAGTTCTATCGAAACATTTAAACCATTTCAAAATTTAATATAATTTGAAGCTATAGAAACAAAGGCATAAATTATTTTAATCATTTTTAAAAAGTTTAAAGATTAAAAACACCATTATTTATTCAATGAATAGTTTAGAATTTAAATTATTTAACAATTTTATATTCTAAGTATTGAATTTTATATTTTTATTTTGCAGATAACTATCACTCTTAAAATAATAATTTTAATTATTATTAAAAATTTTCCAAATTTTAAAAATTCTATAAAAAAAAATAAAATAAAATATTAGAATAAATACGTATAATTCTATAATTTTATTTTTGAATTAACTGATTAGTTTAAATTGCTTGCTTATATTTTATGTTAAAGTATCACAAAGAAATAATATTTTTTATTGTCAATCTATAATTTAAATAAGATAATATAAATTTAAAAATTTAGATTTTAATTAAAATTCTTAAAATTTGATCGGATTCAGTTAATTAAAATATCTTTAATAATAATCAATTATTTATGAAAGCATATATTTATATATACCGTATTAAATGAATGTTTATTATAATAATATTATAATAAAATATTGTATAATAGATTAATTTTGATTTTTATTAAGGAAATAGAATAAAACTTATATCAAGGAAGGATAAATTGCTAGGTTCGTAAAAACAGTTTATTTTCAAAAATATTATACATTAAAATAAAACAATCCGTTAATTATGTATAATTATTTATTTATATTTATTTTTCAGAATCATGAAGAATTTTACAGAATATCATTACGATCCTGGATATTCTCCATATTTTAATTTTGAATATGGCATCGATATACAAATGTGTAAAGAGTATTTTAACTTAAAATGGCATCATAGTTTTTACTTTATAACTGTCTATTTATTAATGATTTTTGGAGGAATGAAATATATGAAGAATCGTCAACCGTACAACTTAAGATTAATGCTTTTTATTTGGAATTTTTCACTATTTTTATTTTCTGTTTTAGGAACTATTAGATCAAGCCCAGAATTAATCTACGTTTTGCGACAATTCGGTTTCAGTCATTCAATCTGCACAAATAGTTACAAAAATTTTCAAGTATCTGTTTGCTGGAACTGTCTTTTTCTCTGGTCTAAAGTAATAGAATTATTCGATACCATGTTTATTATTCTTCGTAAGAGAAATTTAATCTTTCAACATTGGTTTCATCACGCTTTAACTCTGTTCTTCTCTTGGTATATGGCTTCTGAATGCTCAGCAATAAGTAGATGGTATTTAGTGATGAACTTTTCTGTACATGCTTTAATGTACGGTTATTTTGCTTTAAAATGTACAAATTACCATGTTCCCGTATTTATTTCAATGTTTATTACTTCTTTTCAAATCATACAAATGATATTAGGAACATTTTTGACGTTTGGAACTTTCGCCATTTTAAAAATAATTGGAAAGTGTGACATGAGTGAGAATGGAATGTTAATTGCAATGTTTACTTATATTATAAATCTTTTACTCTTTATTAGATTTTTTTACCGATCCTATTTGAGAAAACCAAATGTGCCAAAACATAAAATAAATTAGACAATTTAAGATATATAAATTAACATCATCAATTGATTTGATATCTGTTTATTCCTTTATTGTCTCTTAAGAAATTTCAACACTAAATCAAAGAATTGAGAGAAAAACAATATTTTAATATTGTAAATATTTATTTACGGTACTAATAAAAAATAAAAACATGATTTATGGAAATTTGAGCCATAACCATAATTTAATGCTTGTGTCATGTTATAAATCTAAATTTATTTCTAGATGTCTTATTAAAATAATTTATAAGAAATATTTTGTTAATTTTTTCCATTGCAATTTTTGTTATTAGAATAGAAATTATAAAAAAATTGTAAGTTATCAAATTTTAAAAATATTTTAATCTTGAGATTGGTAAGCTGAATAGATATAACAAAGTGAGAAGTTATAAATATTTTTATATTTTTAATATTACAAATATCGCATTTTACTTCGAAAAGAATCTATAAATGCAGTTAATAGAATAAACAGAATTTTATAGAGATTATATAGTATATATATTCTACTAGACTGTTAAAGAATTAAATTATATCATAAAATTAACCGAAATAAATTTAATTTAGAAGAGATTTAATGTTACAGTAGAATCCCGTTTATACGTTTTTGAAGGGGTTGATAAAAATTATGTAAAATTGAGATTAATGTTAAAATGAAACTTTTTAATTTAACTTTAAATATTGAAAAAATTTATTAAAACTTAAAATTTAAATAAGTTAAACTCCATACTGTATTACATGTATTTTTTCCATACATTAAAACTTAAAATCAAGAAGTTTAATTAACGATGATGGGAAAATACAGTTGTTTTGGCATAAAGAAAGAATCAATTTTAGTTTGTTTTTTCGATGCAATACTACATTCATAGATCAAGCCTTCATACACAACTATTATACAGTAGTGTACTATATGTTCACCCTTTGCAAAAACACTCCTACTTTCACTCATTGTAATGTCCAAACTGTAACTTAAGCTACAGTATCTGTCTGCGAAAAATACGTGTACTATATAGAATGAATTACAAAAAGTAAAATTAAAACTGAAACTTTTGAAGTGGATGAGTTCAAACGTGAAAGAAAGAGTCGGAGTCGGTAGAAAGACTCGTGGGATAAGTTTTGATTTTGGTTTTAATTTTGTATTCATTCTACTTTCTTTTTCGTAAGATAATGTAGTGTACAGTGTAATAAATTGTTCCTTTATCGAAAAAGTTTGGCAAAGATTTCTTGGATTTTATGTATAAGTGCGACGAAACTACTCTGGTGGAATAAAAATAATAGCGTACAAATGCGAAAACGTATAAATGAAAAACGTACAAGTGGGATGATTTTACATGCAAAATCATCCCACTTGCACGTTTTCCATTTATATGTTTTCGCAAGTGGGATGATTTTACATGTTTGCATGTATGTACATTTATCACGTTTACACATACATTATATACCTTTACACGTTTGCACATATGTACGTTTGCAAGTGGAATGATTTTACATGTAAAATCATCCCACTTGCACGTTCTACATTAAGAGTGCGCAAAACACATTAGCAGTGTACTTGTCATTAACAGTGTACAAGTATACTGTTAATGACTTACACTCTCTTAATGTAGTGTACAAAACATTACATTAAGAGTGTACAAGTAGAAAAACGTAAAAATGAGAAACGTATAAACGGGGTTTTATTGTATTATGCAATTTTTTGCAAAAAATAAATTAAAATATGTTTATATATGTCAGAATATGAATCAGTTTTCAATTATGGCAGTGTCAGTTTAAAAAAATATAATTATCGAAATTTATAGATCAAATGATATTTTAGGAAAATTTCCTCATATGTCTATTATCAGTAAAATTATTGATGTAAAAAATAAACTTATATAAAAGTTTATTGTTTGTATAATAATTATAAGATTTTAGAGATATAACTGTTAAAATTATTAAAGACAAACTTCTAATATTGCTTTTTCATTAAAGAATATTATTAAATTTATATAACATCGATAAATATGAATTTGTTATTAATATTTTTTAAGAAGTGTTTTTGAAACATTTGTGAAAATTTTTGATGTTCAGCAAAAATTAACAATCAAGAAATAAATCACTAAAGTGTTAATTTGTTAAATATAGCTTCCAAAATGAATAAAATAATTCCTAAAAGCTTCATTTTTGACATATTTAGGTTAGTATATTTGTAATAGATTATATGTTTACGTTATTTTTGAATATAAAGATTGTACGGCACTGTATTTGATTATATATGAAATTAATAAATTTGTATTGATTTTGTTGCTTCAAGTGGTCAAATCATGATTTTAAATATCTGAATTCTGAAATTTGATCTGATGAAATCATTGAATCCATTATAATATGTAATTCTATAGACAAATGTCATTGGCTATTGAATACTTTCTTATTCTATCGATTTTTCAAGAATCAATTGACAATGTTGCATGAGTATAATTTAGTATTTAAATATAGTAGTCATCAATTAATTATTATTCTTATAATGTAAAAATTTATTTAGAAAAAAATATGAAATTATACATTCTAGATTATAACTCTCACATACAAAATCCAGTCCATAGTTTAATAATGCTTCTAATATAAATCTATTTTCTCGAATTAAATTACTGTTTTAAAATCTCAATGAAAATTGTCATAAATAAACAATTTTCATAAAAAGTAATTCCAATTAGATTTATTCAATATCATCTCGAATTTTATTTTTTGTAAAAGTGTATAATAATAATGTGTGTGCTTTTAAATATAATTTAATAAATACATAAAAATTGAAATTTTTAAGAAGGATCATTATTTGGAAAACAAAAATATATTTTGGCAGATAAATAAATGAACAATTAAATTTTATTATTTTTTAAATGAAAGTGCCTATAGATAATTTATCAATCTAATTTACTTCTCACATTTTTATCAAATAAGTTTCTTCTTTAGCATATTCTGATTCTAACTTAAGTTTAAAAAGAATTGAATGTAAGTTCGATGCAAGCAACTGAGAATCAAAGAAGTGAGATTCGACCAAACAGGAACAAATGCAATTGATGTTCGGGCGAAATTGGATTCACTAAAAGAGATTTCTTTCCTGTCAAAACTCTTGCACATAAAAAAGGCGATGGATTATTAGAATGCATTTGAGAAACAAACGTTTTTAATATTATTGAAATACTGTATTAATTAATAAATGCTTCTTATATTTATTCAATCATTTTTCAGCAATGAGAGAACTAATCATTATATACAACTATATTTTAATGGAGAACTATTCTAATTTATATAATTATTTTCAACTTATTCAACATTAGATTTTCAAAAAAAGTTCCTACTTTTTTATCTTTATTCTTCAATGAATGATGGATCTACATTCTTCATTGAAGAATGTGGAAATACAACACAAAATGAGCTCTTAAATTGTTAATGCTATACAACTATATCAGTTTTAAGTTAGATTCAATGGAAGAAATTCATTATTGTATTTATGATTTTTTTTTTAATTTTATTCTTGGATGAAAAGTATTTTCAATTTTTGAAATTGAGGTGCAAGTTTTCTATCTTAACTGGCATTAAGTGACTATCTCACACTTCAAAAAATGATGATTTGATATAGGCCTACTCAATTATCCCAATTTTAATATCTACAATGAGCCTATTAAATAATTTTTCGAGAAAGAGATGCTCAACCACTCTTACGGTTTTGATAAAAAAAAAAAAACCTGTCATATACTGTATAACAGACTTCAAACAGATTGTTCTGCCTAGCACCATTTAGCCGAGAGAAGGTTATCCAAATCATATTTAAACAGAAAACTAATGATAACAAATTAAAATAACTAACTATATTTATTTATTAAGACAAATGACAATTTATTTCTTTAAAATATTTAAAAATTTAGAGTGAAATGATTGCAATTCAAAAAATAACTATAAATAATAATGAAAATTCAAATGCTGGAGTTCTGTAGACATAATATTTCTGAGCTTTCTAAATATATTAAGATAAATATTAAGTTAAATATTTTAAGAATAATATTTCAGTAATGAAGTCATTGAACAAAATTTGCAACTGACTGACAGAAATTTATATTAGATATAAATATTAAACTTCCAGACTGTTATCACTTTATCTCACATTATAGTAGGGGAAAGTGAGTATAGTTGTAACATTTTTATAATTTTTTACTCTGTTCCTTCTCGATGATTATATATAAAAAAATATTAAAAAATATTATTGTTCAATAGCCCACTCGTCAGTTACATAGAAGCCCAGAATCACCCTTTCACCTATAGCAGTTTATGAGCTACAAAGAAAAAACTAAAGCTTGCTGATTGTTACAACCTATCCCATGCACAGGTATAGTCGTAACGTCAAGTAAGTTGTAACAAACCTAAACAAAGACGGAAGGCTCGGAAAAAGTGGTCTCTCACAAAGATTTTTATTAAAAAAAATTGCAAAGGAAACATTAATGACAAAAAACACAGATATTAAGGACTCAGTGGTTTGGATTAAAGCTTATCAATAATGTAGTCCTACATACTGTCAGTCATCTCGCTCTCGCAGTTCTGGCAAATAAATGTAACATCCACAGGTCTTGCGACACAGGCGATATGTGCCCACTGTCTGCATTCTTGGCACTGTATCCACTTTTCCTTAGATTTGCTATTGCTGTAGGTGTCACAACTCACGAGTCATATCCAATCATTTTCATCTGACGTTACAATTATATAATTATAATTGATCTTGTTACAATTATACCCACTATTGCCATTTTTAGCTTCTCCCCTCCTGTGCAACAAGTTTTCATTCAAACTAAGTGACGTTCATAGTAGCCTAAATGCAACTACATGACATTCTACTGCTTTCTACTCAATATATATGAGCAGAATATCGATAATAGTTTGAGATCTATAAAGTTTTAATTCCAAAAGGAAAGAATTAATAATTTACCTAGAAAATGATTTTTCGTTCCTATTTCGGCAGAGACATTACGTACGCCATTATTTTCTTGCTGATGTGTGATTAATTTATATTGCCATTTGGTAAGTGGCTCGAAGTTCTACACGGTCTTTTAAAAAAGATAATTGCTCTGTTACAATCATACCTACGTTACAACTATACCCACTTTTCCCAATTCTTTTTTAACTTAGGAAAGTTAAAAATACAATAAAAATGACAATCCGAAATCATTCAGTCCGCGTTTCCAAGAAATAAGAATATGAAATATGCAAGTAATTTTGAGTGATTTTAATTAAAAGCAATATTCAGACAAGTAAGAAGAATATTTCTGTAATTAATTCAAAGCTAAAAGTTAAATTCTGATTTTTTAAACCAATTTCTAGTCAATAATTTTGTGTAAAAATTTGATTTCGTAAATTGTAGCAGTCTTTTGTTTATTTGAATATTTATATTTTCAGAAATATACCGTATTTGATTTATGAAATTTCTCCAATGAAATACATCATTATTTAATTTTTTTTTAATATCACTTAATTTTTAATTGATTATAGGATAAAAATGCAAGTCAAAATAAAAACATTATTCTTCGTATTTGTAGATTATTTTTAATGTCTATATTGCAACCGTAAAATATTTCTGTTTCAGTTGAATGATCTTACGAATCCTCATACAAGCCTAGATAACTATAAAGCGTTCAGGAAACAATCCTGTAGATATTATCAACACTTTATGACTGCTAAACACACCCATCAAATGTAGTTCAAATTGAAACGGTGATTTATTTGAATAAAAATTTTTAAATAAACGGTCGAATGAAATGTGCGCTAAAACTGGATTTAAATAGATGAAATCTAAAATTTTTATTTTGAGTTGATATATTATTATACGAAAACGATTAACAAATTTATAAAGAACAATTGATCATTAAAATTTCCTAAAAATAAAAATTTGTATATTATAAGAAAGTTTTTCGTCTAGATAACAAATAACATTAATCAAATTTGCTTCTTACACTTCCTTCTGTCATAAGAAAGAGATAAATTGAAGAAAGGAAAAGCTCTGATTACAAAATAGGTTAAGAAGGAAAAGAGAAGAAAAGAATAGTTTCATACAGAGTCAAGTAAACTAAGAAGTTATTCGGTTTTCTTTTCATCGTTTTAACTTGTAAGTATTGTAAACCAAAAGTTTACTTTTAGACTTTTCTGATTTTTACTATTTGTAACTTAACTTTCAAATAAAATTAAACTAATCAATATTTAAAAAAATTATTTAATTTAGAATATTAAAATCTAATTGGAAGAGTAACTTCATATAAATAAAAGAATAAATCTCTACCGCATTTTAGCTCAACATGTTAGATCTATTAAATAATGCTGGAGTTCTGTAGATATAATATTTCTGAGCTTTCTTAAGATAAATAATAAGTTAAATATTTTAAGATTAATATTTCAATAATGAAGTCAAATAATCGTTTTCATTCTCAACAAAGTTCTAAAATATCGAGTGCATAAACTGCATAACACAGCGATTCTCAACCTGCTGTCTGTTCTCTCTGTGACAGCGATTCTCAACCCCCACAGGTTGAGAATCGCTGGCATAACATGGTCATCATAAAAATTGCAAATACAGTAAAATTATATTGTATTTCAGTTCAAACTTCGAAGGTTTATAAGATGAAATTTATATATAATTAAACTTTTTCAATTAAAATTTTAAGTAAGAGTTAAGAAATAATGATGTAAAATAACATTTCGAAATATTCTTTCTTATATCCTCATATAAAAGTAATAAGAGTTTGCAAAAAGTTTAAAAATAATTAAAGAAAGTTTTAGTTTTAGAACCAAGAGTAAGTTTAAACAAGTATTTAGTAGTAGTAAACAAGTAGTGTTTTTAAATATATTTAAAATATGTACTATTAATAAAATATATTTTTTGTAATGATAATTGGGATTATCGTAGACTCAGAAAACTTCTTAGGGAATACTATCGCTGATCATATTAAAAAAAAAGAAAGAAAGAAATTAAAACATGCACAGCTATATGTATTAAAAAATAATGAAAATCAAAATACAGTATATATAAAATTTTTATGATAAATATAAAAAAAATAGCCAAAAATATATTTAAATCAATCAAATATGAAAGCCAATATAGTACAGTATATGCATATTTAAATATTTTATATTTGAGATAAAAATAATTTGATTTTCATTAATTTATTAAATGAACTTTCAAAACTTATAAAAAATTTAATCATGCTACAATTAAAACATTGCAAATTTTGATTCTTGCATGGCGTTAGATTATTTTTTATATACATTTGTTCAAATGTAGAATATTTCTATTTTTGATTAGGTTTGTTTTTATAACTACACAGCAATATAAAACTCTTATTGCGTAAATACATCAAAAATAGATTTTCGAGGCTCAAATCAAAGTTTATCAAGAAACAATATAACCACGGTGGCTTAATTGAGGCTCTTTGGTACTTTCATTGTGGCTCCGTACCATGAAAGTCAATAGTTAATATGGAGCAAATACCTACTTACAAATATATTATTTTTTTAATTTGTTTATTTATAAAAAGTAGCATGCATCCATACTAAATAAATGCATGTGAAATATATAATAAACAGTTTTTGAAACCATTGTTAAGATTACCCGAAAAACTGATACAACTCTCATTGACCCAGAAAGAAACTAATTGCGGCTCTCAACTATTTAAGATTCTCCTATATGGCTCTTAGTGACATGAAACTTGGCCACTTCTGTAATATAATATTGGAAAATTATTTTCCTAAAAGCATTCTATCGATTTATAATACATGCAGATAAAAATATATATTTGTATCCGCAATGTTTCTTTCTCAGATATTTTTGAATATAGAGAATAAAAATTATCATCATTAATAAATTTTCAACATGATTAAATTTCATATGCAAAATTATATATTCGTGAATGTTTAATTGCAAATATTTTTGAAGACTTGACTAATCAAATTTCTATATGTGATAAATTATGATTAATTTCGAATTTGCAAATTATATTAAAAAATATTACTAAAGTTTAATTGAAATAATTTATTAATATTATTATTTCAGGATGTAATATGAAAAATCGAACATCAGAAGAAAACTTTTTGTATTCCTTCAACTTTGTTTTTGAAAGGAATTTTGACATTACAGCTGGTAAACAATGGTTTAAGAAAAATTGGCATCATAGTGTCTATTATATTCTGGCATATTTCATTATGGTTTATGGTGGACAAAAATATATGAGAAATCGAGCATCATTCAATCTGAAACCGTTATTAATTACTTGGAATTTAATTCTATGCGTATTTAATACCATCGCAACTATTAGAGTATTTCCAGAATTTATTTATGTGCTTTACAATTTCGGCTTTACCTATTCTGTTTGCAAATCATCACACTTGGATTTCAAAGTAACAACATTCTGGAATGTCATGTATCTCTGGAGTAAAGTTCCAGAATTACTCGATACTGCATTTCTCATTTTTCGCAAAAAGAAGGTAATTTTTATGCACTGGTTTCATCATGCTATAAGTTTGTTTCTTTGCTGGTTTATTGCCTCTCAACCATCGGCAGTTAGTAGATGGTATTCTTCGATGAATTTACTAGCTCATTCCTTGATGTATGGCTATTATGCCCTGAAATCAATGCAAATTCCACTTCCCAAATTCATTGCTATGTTTATCACAATTACTCAAATACTGCAGATGATATTGGCAACTTTTGTTACCGTATGGAGTTTTGTTTATTTGAAATTGTACAAAACTTGTGAAGTAAGTGAGACAAAAATTTATGTCTCGTTCTTTGTTTATGTGCTTTACTTTTATTTGTTCATAAGGTTTTTCTATAACGCTTATATGAAACAACCTAAAACTGAAAAGAAAGCTAAATAATTTGATGAAATTATATAGTATATATTTAGTAAAGATGTATGCTGATAGCTGATTAGATATTTAGAAATATTTGAATTTTATAATCATATTTATTATTTGTCTATTCATTTCTTTATAAATAAACGAATATTATTAATCAGTCATCGAAATGAAATATAGATTTTTACAATAAAATAACACTGAAAATTGTTATACACTTGAAAAAAAAAAGATACAAGCTATTTATAAGAACATGTAATTCATTAATAATGAATAAAATTGGATTACTATGCAGTAGTATCAATTATAACAAAATATCTAATCAATGGATTTGGTATCTAGACAGCTCTTTAATGTTAGAACTGTATCATATCATATTGAAATTTATAAAGGACTTAACAAAAATGCAGAATACGTTAAATATTTGTAAAAATGACAAGTTAGGAGGAGAAAGGTTTAGTCACGAATTTATGTTACAATATCTTAATTTTTTGCCAATTATCACAAAAACTGGATAATAATTAATTAACCGAGTACTGTTTTATCCGATGAAATATTTTTTGATGGATGTAAATATATGATGAAGAAAATTTTCAAATAATTTTTTTTTTTCAGAGAATATTTATCATTCAAAAATGAAACTATAAAAGGATCAAATAATAATATAGAACTGCATAATATTATTAATTTAACCATAGTTTAACCATTTCGATTATTTAAATAAAATATTATTTAAAAAATACTAAAATATTAAGTTACACGAAAATTTCTTAATCATTTTGATTATTGGATCAATAGCATTAGTAAGAAAAACGGCAGTTGGTACATAAATTGATGCTGATCAAGCGGGAGTTCAACCTGAAAATCAAATGAATTAAAAATTACTAACGAGAAAGCTAATTTGACATGATGATGTCAAAATAAATTTTACAGCTATTTTTATTCTAACAAAATAATAAACATAAATTAATGTCAGGATTAAATTCCAATTGGCTGAAGATCTTTCGTACGAATATATAATTTTTAAAATTACTTCTATTCTATATCTGAATTCAAGAAAATGCCTTTCAGAATAAATAAGAATATCTGATGAACAGATATGAAAGAGCAACGGAATAAAATTAAGAAATACAACTAATTAATTTTACTCAAAATAATTTTAAGTTAAATTACAAGTTAGAAGCAGTTATTGGAATTTATAAATTTTCAAATATCTTCTTAATATGTCTAGCTATAATTTTATCATCAGAAAATTGTAAATATATCATATTTATTCTAAATAAAAAGATATTCTGTTTCTTTAAACGATTTCTTTTCATTATTTAAGCTATATAGTACATATTAGACATAATATACGAATTTTTTCTCCACCTGTTTGCATTTATTCATTTATCTGCTTAATCCATAATTTCACTATACGGCTTAGATTTATACGATATCCGTTTATAATTTAAGAACAAAAAGTCTGAATTCATAATTTTGGAGTCCTAAATCTCGTTATTTCCCTCATGATTTTCATTTTAAAGTAATATAATTCTAAAACTGTTAGTAGTCTTATTTAGCTCAGTTCTTATTTAGCTTAAAAATATATAGAAAGTACGACCTATGGCAATAAATTAGTTTTTTTTAACATAAAATACAGATTGATAGTGTGTGTGTTTTATTTAAAAATAAAAAGAGATCTTTATAATTTTGATAAAAAATATAGTAGTCATACGGCATTTGTTCAGTATCAGCATGGGTATTCTTTCTAGGTTTAATGCCATAGGTTTTTTTCATATTAATATATTTAGAAATGCTTATTTTTGTTAAATTATTAAGTTTTTATATTTGACTCATATTTTCACTGAAAGTTAGATAAAATACAGTCCAAATATTTTTATTCTATACTGTACTAATTTTCTATGAAACGGCTGTAAAGAAAATCAGCACAATTAACTTTGATGAAAAAATGAAAATAATTTTTAATAAATACTTTGATATATATTGAATTTGATAATAGAATGGTTCCATTACCAGTTTCGAACTTCTAATTTTCTTTCAATTTTTCTACTAGTGGTGTTGGTTCAGGCTTCTGGATAATTCTAGCACACAATTTTCTCTATTTGTAAATAATATATATAAAAAGATCATATTAATTATTATGACATCTTGACAATAAGTCTATTTGATATTAACAATACAAATATGTAATGTTATATGATTTCATCTTGACATTATATAGCATTAACCATTTTCCAGGCCACTTTTTCTCTTTCTATCATCATATGACGTATCTATGACATTGCCCATTACTACGTCATAATAGCATGGTTCATTGTTTAATATTTTGTGACGATACCAATTTTTATGTTAGAAATGTTTCATATTTTCTGACATCATTAACTGCTGCATTATAATGTGGTCATTCTGATGTATGCAATGTTGGGTATTTAAATTATATCATAATGACGTACTATACCATTGCTATCACTTTTAAAGTCTTATGAATTATTAAATCCGTGTATTTTAATAATATTGAAACATTCCCCGACAATTCAGGATCCAATGAAAATTGTAGATCTAATAAAATCTGAAAGCTTAAACATGCATTTTTATTACGATTCTTAAATTCCCTAATCCCAGGATCAACTTTGATTACATTTAGCACTTTCCTGTACACAACCATTCTAGATATGCTGAAAAAATTTTAAGATCTCATCCTTATTTTGTAGGAACTTATATAAATTCCCACAAACTACAGATATCTAGATATTATCTTTTATTATTATAAATAAAATTTAAAGTCCATTACGAATTAATCAAGTAAAATTAATTCCTATATACTTTATATAATTAACTTCAAGAATTCAATATATATACTGTATTTGAAGAAAATAATTATGCAAGAATGATAATTTTTTAATCATAATACTCGTTACATTTATTAAAATGTTATGCAGGTTATAAAAGTATAAATGTGCAGAAAAATTACATGAACGTATTAGCGTAGTTAAATTAGCTGATACGTATAGAAAAATAAAAAAAAGGTAAAAACGTTTATATTGTTATAAAATGCTGAAATTTGCAAAATTATCAGAACTTCAAAAATTAAATGAGATATTTAATTTTGTAGATTCATCAAATCGCAAAAAAAAAAAAAAAACTAGAAATCCTGAGAAAATTATTTTATTTTCTATTAGTTTCAAAGCAGCACTATCATTAAAACTTTGAAAACTTTGACAAAACAGAGTCAATCAAAAAACTAAAAATTTTAGTGAAAAAATCACATAAATTAATTAAATAATACAGTAATTTATTGTTTTTTTAATAACTTATATCCAGTGGTGGACCATCAGCTATCGAGGCCTAGGGCGGAAATCTCCCTGGGGCCCCGTAATTGGAATGATCACCATACAAAATGTCAACACAAATATATAATTAACATTTATTTAATCAGAATTAAACAGTTAAAATGATTTGGAAAACAAAAAATCTTAAGACTAAAACAACTTACATCTAGCAAACAAACATAGATTTTAAAAAGCTTATTAATCTGCCAGTTTTGATGTTTTACTAAAATGTTTTTAACTTTTCTCTCAATTAAAAACAGCTAAAACTGTTTTTTGCCAGCTTTGACTTCTCAAAATTTTTTATAGCTTCATCAGAATTAATGTTTTTAGCTTGCATAACATAAACTTTTAAACATAAACACGGCACATTTATACGTAATCATCCTCTCAGAATATAAAGTCCCTTTTTTATATTCCTACATATACTTAAAACTTAAGGTTCTTCTGAGGCCTCTCTGATCAGGGCAGGGGCGGTCCGCCTCACCCCTTGGTATGCCTCTGGGCTTTAGGTTCTTTACTACCACTTAGGAGTGAATTATAGAAATTTGAATTCTCGTAGCGTCCTGAAGTTTACAACGTTGTAGATTCCAGCTAAAGTTGATTTTCCCAATCAAGTATCTTAATTTTTATGACCCATTGTAAAATATATATATTCTAAACAATTTTTTTATTAGGTAAAATATTTCAATTGCTGTTTTGATATCGATTATTGATAAAATAAACAATAATCAAATACAGGTAACATCTGGTAAGATCGGGCTCCCACACCTCCAGATTTTCAGGAGGTGTGGGATCCCAATCATACAAGATGTCTCCTCTCCTGAAAATCTGGAGGTGTGGGACTCATTCTTCAATCTTCCGATTGACTTCATTATGGGTGATGGCCAACCTATGGTGGGCTCTAAACATGTTCTATTTATGATTCAATGGCTTAATTATCCCCAAGATTATCCTTCATTTGTGTATTAACCTAATCGCAACGTTGCTTCGACTAGGTTGGCAGCGTGGAATTGTTTCGGCTTTCCATTTTTTGTAGGACCTGGGTTCAATTTCAGGTCTTACTCATTGGAAAGTTTATTCATGAAATCCAAACTTGTCGGTCAATCCCCCATCTTCCAATCATCCGGCTGAATTTTCCGCAGGGATAGGAAGTCTGTGGAAGAACCATTTAATTCTACACAGAGTGGAAAAATGGCGTCATTTGTTACAAAAAAAAATCTAATCATAACTTTAAATTTTGGGGCTGAAAAAATAATTATTATTTCTTATTATTTTTGATATAGAAAAATAAAAATTATATGATGATTAAAGTGGTGAATTTTTATAAATTTGGTATAAAAGACACAATGAAAGAACTATATTTATGTTCATCGTCGATCGTGATCTAATTGATATAATCCAGGAATGCACAGACTTGTTAAGACCAAGGATCCGCATAGATTAACTGTGACTTATAGGAGGATCACCAAAAAACCACGAAGTTATATATCATATCATGTTTATTAATTACATATTACAAAGAAACGTAATCAAAAGTAAACAAAGAATTTTTATTGGATGCGTAGTATGGCATCGATTTAACAATATTTTTTATGTTAGGTTCGACATTTATAATAACCAAAGGCAAAATTCATTCTAAATTTTCGTTAGTTAAGCGGCAGTGCTATCGGATGTGCATGTATAATTTTTTAAAATTATCTGTTTTACACAATATAAATGCAGTAAAAATTTAATGTTTATTTAATTTTTATTGCATTTTAAATGTTTATTTTTACAAATATGATTATTAATTTTTTTCTTATTATTAAAAAAACATTATTATTCAATCATTGTAAAAATAATTTCACATCAGAAAAATATTTGAAAATGCATTGCTCAAAACTACAAATAATATTTCATTGATTGCGTGACTTGTTAAAATAACACATGGTGAGGCGGGCTGCCAACAAATTAACGGAGGGCCGCGGGCTGTGCATCCCTGATTTAATCTCACCTATTAAAGAAATATTATAACTGTCATATATATACTGTATTACTTGGATTTAGATTAGTTTTAATTAAGCTGTCATATTACTATGGCATAGGCCCTATACTATATCTGGAGGCGTCACTTTTAGCCAAATACAGGCCATATAATTGGAATATGAGGAAAAATACAGAATAATAAAATGTGCATGTTTTCATGCATGCTAGAAAGGTTATATATTGTTTTTTATTAATTAAGCCGCCATACTGCACGAGGGATATTCTGTATCTGATGGCGGCCATTTATAGAGCCTATCATAGGCTGGCCAACAGTCATGATGGGATCAACTGGATGATTGAAGAATAGGGTTCACTCGAACCCTTCCTGAAAAACTGAAGACGTGGGATCCGGATTTGAATCCAGTCCTCCAGGGTGGAAAGCTGCAGTTTTACCACGCAGCCATCCCGCCGATTTTTAATATTCACTTACCGATAGTTTCGCTTTTCAACTCAAGATTCAAACCGAATCCCATATCTCAAAACTTTATATAAAAGATTATCGTCTGATCAATCACACTTCTCTACAATCTGGCTGACAACTACATGAGATTGGCCTAACTGTTTCGCGGAAGTGCGCTGCAGTTCATCCTGCAGAATCTGGATCAATTTCAGATCCCATATCTCCAGATTTTTTCAAACGGGATCTGGGCTCGACCCGTTGAATCCCATTTTTCGTTCGATGGCAACAAATCGATTATTCGATGATTATACAACTTGTGTGGGCTGCCTATTGTAGCCATTTTGACTAGCCTCACTATATAGTGTAAAACTTAAAATGAAGAAGATCCGTCGATGGATATTAGCTATCTGAGATAGGGCCTGAAATATACCAACTTCTTAATAATCACAAATGAATAGAATGTTGCATTAAAAAATATACAAGATAGCAACATTATAAAGTGGTTTAAGTAGAATTGTTATGATCGGATTGTATAAATTTATCCTAGAATAGCCATCGAAAGATATAAACTATATTCGAAATTGATAGTTTAATGACTAAAAATTCCCAAAAACATACACAAATTATAAGTATATTGATTCCAAATTATTTGAATAAATATATTGTCGTGTAGGCTACCATTTGGCAGTACTTACCTAGCTTATCGCCTTCTTTCGGTCCTGAGTGAGAGCGATTCAATACGATTTCATTTTAATTTTGAAGAAAAAGTAAGTTTTTAATACGCGTTTTAAAATTTTAAATGGTAATATTATTTATCCTTGTATTTTTAATACTAATAATAACTATTATAAACTAAAAAGTGATAATTATTTAATATAACTTTCACTGGGTTTTAAATTAATTTCTTATAGATATTTTTAGATTTTATAGCGAATATAATACGAATGTACGATATCAATTATTTATTCTTCTTGTTCTTTAGTGTTCTACTGGAATTGGCAAGTTCAGTGAGCACCATCTTCTTGGACTCTTGCTTTCAGGTCCTTGTAGCTTCCCTTCTCTTTAAAGCCATATTATCATTTTTATTCTTCTTCTTACTCTCTTCTTGTTTCCTTCTACCATTCCTTCTAATACTTCTTTCACGAGATGACATGTCCAATCCAGTTTGCTTTTCTTCTCTCTATAGTTTTTACTAAAAATCTTTTTTTTCTTTATTCTGATCAGAATCTCTTCATTTTTCATCTTTTCCATTCTCCTCACACCCATATTTCAAAAGCCTCAATTCTATCTATATCTCCTTGTCTCAAAGTCTAAGTTTCTGCTCTGCAGAGAAATACATTCTTTTCCTGAGTTCTAGTTTCATTGGCCCACACAGTAACTCTTTCATTTTTAAAAGTTAATTAATTATTTATCTTAATTTTATTCGTTTGCAAATTGAATTTCCTTGTATCATTTTTTTTTAAACTTGTTTAAGTAATTAAGATGTAGGCTGCAAGGGAATATGACAGAAAAACATAATCTGTATTGTTTCAGAATTAAACTGCTAAGTTCAAAAAGTGCCTTTTGAACTTAGCAGTTTAATTCTGAAACAATTAGGAGCATTAAAGTTTCAAGTGCATTAAACAACGTAGTACTTGGCATTTTTTGTACTTGCAGTATCTAATAATAATAAACTATTGCTACGCTGCTGTTCTAAATTCCATGCAGGCATTGTAAAATTTAATTAGATTTCATTATAAAAATAGGAGATTTGAGATAAATATATATATATATATATATATACACTATATAAATTTATATCATCTTTACTACTTTACTATATCTACAAATTATATAAATAATCAAATGAAAAGCTATATGGATCAAAAAAAATTTCAAACTGATGTTACGCTTTATTTCAATGTGTTTTTTTTTTAGCGCTTAATATTTAAAGAAGGGAGATGGTATTTTTATACGGCTATGAATGGATTCAAAATGTATAAATAATTTTTTTTGACATCTCTTTTATTAAACCTTATAAAAAAAAAATTATTTGTCGCAGCGAATTTGTATTTACACAGCTGATCGACGTTAATAAACATTTCCGCATGGATGCAGCGAACGTGCCTTTAAAGATGGCAAACAACCCTTAGGCATTAAAGGAAGTTACGCTCATCAAGAAATATTTAAATGCGATTAAAAACTGGTCATTTCACTGCAATAAATTTTAAAATGAAAATTTAAAAATATTTTAAATTTATATTTTTATCAAAAATATTTTATCTGTAATTTAGTAATTCTTTAATGAATTTTAATGTAATTTATTCTATTTTAATGACTTATTTCTCTGCTCTTTTAATAAAATTCACGAAATTTATAATAAAGCCTACACAATAATAAAATAACGAAATAGAATACAGTAGAGCAATGACTACTAGAAGAACAAAAGTTCATTTTGGAATTGAGCATCTCTTACATGCTATCGATTTATAATCTGTAGGATTTATAAATTTTATTCGTTTTAATAGCCCGTCTTAATAATGACTATCTTTCACCCATAAAAAAAAAATCATTAAATTTATCGCATAACCCAAATGTATGCGAAGTGCATTCAATCGTGTTTAATGGGTTACAATTCTCAAAGTTAACAGTGAAGATTAAGGAACCTAATTTGTTATTTCCAGTGGCTCGATGTTGTTGTACTTCCCAGAATGCAAAGGGCATTAATAAGACGGAATTAATTAATTAACATAATTGCTCTTTATATTACCATTATTATTTTTAGATACTCGACATTTTTTGTTAATCATTCGAGAATCTTTCTCTTTTTTCCATAAGAGCAAAAAATATATATATTTAGAGAAATAAACTTTCTATAATAGAAAAGACATTAATTTTTTTTAAAAAAAAAGACTAATTTCTCTTCCATTTTGTTCATATTTTAAATATATTTTTATTATTATTTTTTTTTATTGGAGAAGATGAATACATTTTTAAAAGTGCTTAAAAGTAATCATCGTTTAAATCATGCATTGTTACAAGTTGGAGAGTTAATGACGTCAGACGAGCAGCAACAGGTCGTTGATGGGTGCCGAACGTGTCTGCATGTTCAGTTAGAAAGAGGAGCCGATTTGCAGTGAACCGTTCGTTGTGACCCAGCACACACATGTTACTGCACTGAGAAGAGACAGCGCACTAATGTGGTGAATATAAACTCCAAACTGGAATTTTTTATCTTCAATTAACAAGGTAAAAAAAATTATTTACTTCGTTTTTCATTTCTAATAATTAGTTCATTTATCCGAAATTCATATAAAACGATTTTCATATATCCGAAATTCTAGTAAGTTTATCCATAAGCTTGTACTGAATAAGT
Source organism: Androctonus mauritanicus (assembly GCA_011317285.2). Taxonomy (NCBI): domain Eukaryota; kingdom Metazoa; phylum Arthropoda; class Arachnida; order Scorpiones; family Buthidae; genus Androctonus; species Androctonus mauritanicus. The sequence goes on along the minus strand of WUQG02063728.1, from coordinate 4,210 downwards.
TTATCTAGTACATGCGTATTTTTATAAACTGAAAAGTTATAAAATATAAGGTTATATAGCGCGTGTGTATATATATATAAACATACATATGCTATCTTTAATATATATGTGCATGCATTAAAGATCTATTATATGCTTGTAGATATCATAAAGTATGAGTACTGTAATCTTTATTATAGAGTATAAGCAAGCCACGAATCTATATATATATATATATATAGTTGTAAGGTTTAAAAACGTTAATTTAATAAATAAAAATATAAAAAATAATGTTTTATAATAAAGTTTTATAAATTGCAATCTCTTACGCAATTAAGCAAAAGTATGTAGAACAGTATTCTTGACAAAGCGTCGCAAGGACAAATTTAATTATGTGTAATTTGAGTATTAAAAAAAATATATATGAATTGTGTCCCTCCTAAACTAATTCATATAAACCACTCATCCTATTGGCGAAGACAATTGCATGGTTCCTTCGACATTTCTGCTAAAAATGGCTATATTAATGATTCTCTATTTTCAAATTAAGGCCTCTTATGGCGTATGCATATATATATAGAATATGTAGGGCCTAAATTAAAATAATTAAGTTTAATTAATTTAATCTTCAAACTGTTTATTCTGTTCCTGTTCTAATAATTAAATAATTGTGTGGTAAGCTATCAACACTCGTTTATTTTAAAGATGTTTTTAGACCTAGTTTCGTTAATTTTTCTTGGGCAAACAATGTCTGATTTAATAAAAAAAATAAATAAATATATTTTTTTTAATTTTTAATCTTAATTTTATAAATATTCTTAATATATTCGCTATATTAAGTACTAAGTTTTTACTTAAATGTTAAACAAGCGCGGCACTAGAACTAAGGATTAACCAGGCAAATATAAATAAAAAATTGTTTGAATGATAGATTCGACAAGATTAAACGATTTGGCATTGTTTTTTTTTAATCGATTTAAAGACTCGAGGTATTAATACCGGTTAATAACTACATAGAACTGGTTCGCCGTAGGCTAGCGATCTTAGGAGTTATCGTTCTAAAGGAGAATTTTGAACGATTCCTGTTGCATTGGCCTTCACGAAATCTTCCGGGTAAGTCGGTCGTTACGTTTAAAAATCCTCTAAAAATCGGTGTTAATCCGAACACAAAAATCTGTTTCTGATAATCACGAGTTCTGGCATCATTGCGTGACAAAAGTTTGGCGAAAACATGTACGGTACATCCCTTTTACCATCCGTGTTTGTCGTGCTAGTTCGTTCGACATTGACTTTTGCCAGCTGAAAAAGTGAAAGAACGTATTGTTCTGGTTATCTAGTCTAGGCATCGTTGGTTTGAGAAGTTTTTATTAAAGTTAGAAGATACCAGTTCGAGAAATGAATTTTATATATTATTAAAATGCATACGAGAAGGAAAAACAATCGTTTTTTTCTTTTCTTTTTCATATTTTCCGGTATCTTTTTTCAAATAGTAGGAAATGCTACATCCTGTTCGTTTAAATACAGAGATCATTGTTTGGAATTCCTCGCAAAACTATTCTTCTTTTTTTTTTTTATGTACATAATCGCTTAACTAACTTTAGCCATATTTTAAAAACCGCTACATCAGGACCTTTAGTTGGTTGAACTTTCACGCCTATACGAACAGCAGAACGTTTCCTCGAACATCAGGAACTGTCGAATAAACAGTTCAAGTAGCACGAATTCGTCTCGATAGTGTGCCAATAGGTCAATCCTATAAAATGCTTTTTTTTTTTTTTTTTTGTAAATAAAATAATAAAAAAAGGGGTGTGAATTTTTGCGATTCTAAATGTCTCCGTCACATGAATACAAATTGCCATGTATTGTACATTGTTATCTCGCACAATTGGCCTCGTTATATGGAAAATATGGGAGTGGATCGTTTAGAAATATGGCAAAATTTTTTCGTCTTTAAAAAATATAAATTAAATATTTTTCTTAATTATCGAATAAATATTCTGCTTTTCTAGCCAGAAAAAAAAACATGGAAAAATTCTTTTTTATCTGCTTTTTTAATTCAAAAAACATGAACATGCTGAAAAGTTAACAAATTTTATAAATTATAAAATTTGTTAAACTATATAAATTTATAACAAATCTTATGATATAAAATATTTATAACAGTCTAGAAATAAAATTTATGATATATTTAATTCTTTAACGGGGATAATTCACGAAAAAACATTAAATTCAAGCGTTAAGTTAAATATTAAACTCGATAAATTTTGATTAAACTCTTTTATTTTTTTACTAGAGGACGAAACGATTCTTACGAAAGAAGGGGGAAGATAATTTTTTGTTTTATAACATTAACATGACTTCAATCGTTTATGATGTACTGTGTAGACATAAATTCTCATCAGCATTCGAATCGTGTAGATTTTTGTCATCTCGAAGTAAAAGTTTACTGTTCCTCATAAAATCTAAATCTAAACAAGATGATGATACGACTAAAAAATAAAAAAAATAAAAAATAATTATGCCGAAGAGATCAAAAGAAAACTAAGTCTTAAATTTAATGCTTGTAATTTAATTAAGACAATTTAATTACAACTTTGATGTTACTTTAATAATTAGATTTTTATTCTTTATTATATAAAATTCTATGCCATTTATTCGGTATAATCTTTACGGATATTTTGGGATCATAATCCTTTCACTTTGAGAGATCAAAATTTATATTAAAAGATTCAATTCGAGTTCTTTCATAAACATATAATGGTATCTGTAAGTTTTTACTGTATCCCGATTGGATGGAAATCAACAAAATCTGTTTACGTTTCTGTATACAGTAAACTTCTGTATAACGCGATGAAAAAATTGCGACTACTATTCATACAACGCTATAAACACTCCCGTATAACGCGTAGGATAAATTTATTTAACGTTACTTACAACCGTTGATAGTAATAAAAACCAAACGATGTTTATTTCGTTTCCATGACAACTTTAACAACTTTTCCGTCGGTTTATACGAATCCGCATTTTTTAAGTCCATGTTATACGAGCTCTATTTGTATATAATATTTTTAAAAATTTAGTTACCTGACTTCTATTTTTGTTTTTTCGTTTATTTAAAAAAACTTTCTCTAAAATAAGTTAATTAACACTTGATTGTAATAAAAATCAAACGATGTTTATTTCGTTTCCATGACAACTTTAACAACTTTTCCGTCGGCTGATACGAATCCGCCTTTTCGGATTCCGTGTTATACGGGATCTACTTGTATATAATATTTTTTAAAATTTAATTTTCGTATATTCTGTTTTTGTTTTTTTTCTTATTAAAAGAAACCTTCTTTAAAACAAGCTAATTATCACTCTGTACATAATTAAATCATATTCGAAACTAACGCACATCTGGCTAATAATATGCCATCAGTGCTGGAACTCGGAGACAAGTTAAAATTCGCATAAAATCGTCTGATAATGTATATCTCGTATAACGCAGAACCTATCCCCCGCGTTATACGGGAATCCGCCGTAAATGCGTATTTTCAGTGTTATAAAAAGGTAAATCTGTCCAATCTTTAAAATAAATAATTCTTTCTTGCATAGATAATGTTTTTTTTTTTTTTTCGATTAAATTCTACAAAATATATTTTCTTTGACTTTAAAAACGTTTTATCAGTAACGTTCTTTTAATGTCGCCTATAAAAAGTTTATTAAGAGATAAAAGACGAGTATATTCTTAGTATTATTTACAGATATTCGTTTCTGGAGTCAAGTTTCCTAATCTTTGAATTTAGCCGCTCTAAAAAAAATTAAATGCAGATGATTCTTATAATTAAAGTTAATGAATAGAAAGATTTCACCAAATCGTTATTTATAGGTTTACTCGACGATGAATCATAGAATTATTCATCGCTCGAAAGATCAAAATATGATTTTATAATTTTGTTTTGCTTCCTCTATTCTAGTGCCGAAAGCTGCATAAAATAATAGTTATAAATCTTTGTTATATTCTTTTAAAATTGCGAAGATTTACGACTGTATAAAGTAGGGGTTCTTAATCGGGGATATTCGCACCCCTTGGAGGTATGGGACTCGATCTCTAGGTACTGGTATTTATTTTATTTAATACAGTAAAACTTCGATCTAACGTTCGTCGATCACTAACGTTTTCCTCGATCTAACATTCTTTTTCTCCGGTTCCGGCAAAAAATAGGGGAAAATAACATTAAAATGTTTC
>WUQG02063617.1:0-27909 GCA_011317285.2 Androctonus mauritanicus | reverse complement strand
CACTAATACCCGATTTACGTAAACCCGACTTACGTAAATTCGGAGATATGTAACTTCTCATCCTAACCCCTCGCCCACTTGTTTGTTTCATAATTACATAGTGCATATATATATATATATATATATGTACATATTTCATTTGCTGATTAAGGGTCTTTAATTACAGCTACATATTATAAACTTTTATAATTTGTTGTTTTCTTGGTAATAAAGAGCCAGTTAAGGACCTAATAAATGTGTACCTGAAATTAGATTTGGGAATCTGTACTTACCCCGACTTGCATAATTTTCGACTTGCGTTATGCTTCTCGATCCTACCTAATACATTACTCCGGGGTATTATTGTATAAAAATTTGAAGAACATTGACTGAATGGAAAAAGTTTTTTTAAGTAAAATTTATACTGATATATAGATATATATATTTTTTTCTTTTAAAAAATATTTTTCAATCATCTAAAAATTGCAATTTGTTATAAAAATAACTAGAAATTTTTTTTTTTTTGCCGAAAAATTATTATTTTGGGTTTTATTCATTTAACAAAAATTTTCTTTATTTTTTTTTAAAGTTAAAATATTATATTATATATATATATTCAAACTAAACAAAATTTTTAAAACGACAACAATAAACTTTGATTTATTATTCGTCAAAAAATACAATTAAAGTTTTATGAATTATTTCTTGAGACAAACAAATCATTCTCGTAATGAAAATAAAAAAAAAAATAAAAATAATATCTGAAACAAGAAAACATTCAATAAAATTCTATTTTATCAAACATTTCTATTATATATTTGGAAACAGAATTATTCTTGTTTACTATTTAAAAAGTGAATCGATCGTTCGTGTTAAAACTTTCATTTTTGAAACGTCATCTGCAATTTATTGAATGCATTCAAAGAGCATCTTTTCACTTTTCAATCAGAAGAGGAGGAGAAAAATTCCCAAAATACCTCTTCATCTTTAATAAGAATAACTCCTTCGCTTCTCAAACGGTTTGATAAGAAGTAGAAATCAATTAATTTAACAGAACATAAATAATAAAGTCAAAAAAATAATAATAATAATTTGTATATCAAATAAGGATAAAGTTTTAAACTGATAAATTCGTTTTACTGCTTTTTATAAATTAAATTTCGGATTTTATACGGTATTTTCGCGAAAAAAAATTTTTTTTTATATTCTTGTCATATTTATTTAACAAGAAATGAAAGAATATTATTAAGAATGAAATTTTAGAGTTTATAACTATAGTAAATGTTATTTTAAATTTAAATTTTATCTTTGTTTAATGAATTATTTTTAATTTTTAATCTTCATAAAAACTGAAGTGTTACATATTATTTTTAAGCTATTTTTCATAAAAAAGTGAGATTTGCATGATTATTATTCTTTGTTTGTATGTATGTATATGTATTTTTTATTAATAACTTTTGAAAAATAAGTAGATTTTCATGAAACTTGGTAATATTGTTTTGACGTTAAAGATAATCTCTATGTTGCATCATTTAATTCTCTATTTTCGTTCGTCTAAAAATGGAAGAAATTCGCACTTTGAGATGCTCGCTTTATATATTCTAAATTATTTATAAGATTTTCATTAAATTTAACATTGAATATGATTTCGAGAACATATCGCTTAAACTTTTATCTTCAGCCATTTAAAAATGGTAGATACTCAAATTTTGGAGCTTTCTCTCTGATAACTTTTGACTATCAGGCCATTCCAAAAGTAAAGTCGCTTTCAGCATTAAGTTTCGAAAAGATATAAAAGATAAATCATTTGTTAATTTAACTAAGTATATATTCACCATTCCAATCAATAACACTCTTCCAATGTTGTGAAAACTTCATAATGCATGTTTAGACAAGTTGAGACAAGTTTGAACAGGTACAGCATAAAAAATGACATTTCTTTTGGAATATTTGTTATTTATGTAATTCAAAAGTTTGATCAAGTCATTAGTTCTGTTGATTCATCCATTTAAAAATGGCGGACGTGAAAATCCTTCTCAAGTATAATTATAATAACTATAGAACCACTTGATAGATTTTTATGGTATTCAGCATGTATGAATGCCATGGTTTGGTTGACATATATTTTAATAGTTTTTCATTAATTATCCAAAAATAAAAGACGAGTTGAGAAATTAGTTATTTCTAAAATAATCTATTTAGCTATTAAATTATCGTAATGCAAATAATAAATAAATAATTTGAAGTAACAAAAAAAGTTTATATTTTTTTATAATAATTCTTATTAAAATTCGCTAAAAGACATTTTCCTACCTTGTTTAATCAAACAGTTCTATTTTTATAGTTTAATTTTTCATTTTTCCCTCTTTTTTTTTTTTTTGTTTGCTAAAATAAATGAATCATCCGTACCAGTAACTAAAATTTTTATATATTTTTTAAAAATTAACATTTAATTCTCTTAAAGACATAAATAAATTAAATTTTTAAATGATTGATTTTTATCTAAGATTAGTTGTAAAAACGTTTAAATATTAATAGAGTCCGTTCAATATTTAAGACTTAATAGACAATTTTTATACAAATGTGTTGAAAATTATACAATTTTTCATATTTAATTTCAATTTGAAAGAAAAATTAATTTAGATATTATTAAATTTTTAAACATAATAATTTTTTAATACAGGAAAAAATAATAATAATAATTTAAAGAGAAATTATGTGAAAAAAAAATATATATATATATGTAGGCCTATATTTAATTAATAATAGATATCAGATAGCTTTATAAATATAAAAATTAATATAATAATATTAAAAGAATACTTTAAAATTAATTTTTAACTGATTAAAACAATAATGCCGAAGGGAATATTAATCAAGAAAATTTAATTAATGATCTTCTCCAACAATATCCTCCAACCACTTCACCATTATAAACAAGTTCGAACTTACACGACTTTTACAATTGAGAATCAATCAGGACCGACTATAACTGTTTATTATGGAGTGACTCGGCTATTTATCCAACAGAGGTCACGTTATTAAACTGCACATCAGATGCAACAGACGCAAGCAAGTATAATTAGAAACTGTATGTCTTGCGTTATGCGAAACTTGTCTACTTAATATTTATTTATTCCAACGCCTGACGCCTTAGGATAGAATAAATTGATCATAATTATCATCCGAACTAACACCAATGTTTTATTCACAAATACGAAAAGAATAAAAATTGTTTTCTCTTTTCTTTTTCGCAAAAATCGTAAATCGACTTCTAAACAATGTTTCCGTACCGAAATTTTCGGGTATATTATCTAATAACATTGTTCTTCTAGATCGTAGAAGTGAAGTATGATGCAATAATGCATTGATGTTCCTTATGGAAGGAATAAGAATTTTTCTCGATTCTTATAGTTGTTTCAGTGAATATTTAGCTGTTTTCAGTGTTTAATTTTAAATGAGTGATGTTCTAATCTTCTTTTTAAGCTTGAAAATTGTTTAGAAAAATTGTCAAAAAGAAAATAAATCGCAGCTTAATTTTCAAACATTTTTGTGCGTTACTTCGAATTTATTTTTTCGAAATATCGATTTTTACAGTATTTTTGTAGCCGTTTGTCTTCTAACAATGAAATATGACAATAATATGCTATGACGTAACAATCGGAAATATTAGTTGTTAACGGATAAAGATTTCTTATACCGTTATGGCTTTACTGAATTTTATGTCATGTCAACGCATTTCAAACGTAAAATTCTCCAAGTTTCAACTAATAAATAAATATTTTTCATGTTTCTTTACTTTAAATAATAAGTCGAATTTTACTTATCTTTTTTTTATTGCAGTTATAAAATTTTGTGTTGGATAAACAATATCAAAAATAAACCGTATGAACTCTTCTAGACAGCGGAGTTCGATCGCGGACAGGTGAACGTTTTACTTTAACGTTTTGTTTCACTTCTCCTCTCGTTTAATGTTCCTCTATCTCTCCAAAGAGATTTAGTTTTAGTTTGAAATATCATCCTTTATCTTACTCGGAAAGATTGACACGTAGCTGACAATAGAAGCCACACAGTTCAGGATGGATAACAGAAAAAAAAAATCCAAAAAAATTAAGAGAAATGTTATATATCAACGGCACCAAATATAAAGTAGAATTGGAGAATGATATCTTCTCTTGCCCTCTTCTAAATGAGAGCATATCATGAAATATTCGAACGGAAAATTGAATTGAAATCAGATAAATCATTTATTGGAAATTTCAGAGTGAATGTATCAAATATCCGATACTCTTATCTGCTTTTGCTTTTCTCCAACGACTGAATGGTGGTTATCGACAGTAATTACCCCATGTTTTATTCTCCAACAATGCTTTTTCACGTTTTCGACTTTAATCGACTTGGATAATGCAATGTTTTGTCGAATGTGTCAATAATGTTCCCACTTCAGATAATTTGATGAAGTACAGTTATAGTAGTTTTCTTCCTGCTCTACAACAGGTCTGGCATTATACTAAATGATGGATAGAGTTGAAGGACAGGAAAATTATTTTCCCGACTTCCATTAATATGCTTAGAAGTCTATGAGTCAAACAGGAAAAAAAGAAAAAATTCTATAAATTAATAGAATACACGATTATTCGAATTTGGAATGAATTTTTAGTTTATTTTATACGTTTTAATCAATAAAACTAGGCTAAAATTATGTATACTCTATTAATTAATAAAAAAATTGAACACCTTTATATAGTAAGTAAAATGTGTTTTATTACGTAATTTTCAAATTATAAGTTTTCTTCCTCAGTAAATCAAACGTATACTTAATTTATTTATTAATTAAATAAATAATTTTGGATGAATAGATGGTTAAATTAAGAAAAAGAGTCAAAACTGAGGAAAGAGAATGCGTATAAAAAATGAAATATATCCACAAAAACGAGAAATAGAAACGAGAATAATAGAATCTATAACTCAGTTCTTATGATACTATAAAGGTATTAATAAAGAATTTACTATGGTAGTATAACAATACTAGATCCTGTATTAATAACTTATTAGATATTACTGTATATTAGAAATTAATAACATTGTTTCTGCTTTAGAATGTTGTTATAATATTCAAATAATGGTACTTCTATTCAGATCTGAAATAAAGAATATAATCAGAAAAATTAAAAAAAAAAAAAAATTTCGTATTAATCGAAATATTTTTAATTCCAAAATTTATTAAAGAAGAATAAAAGAAAGAAAAATTAAGTAATAATAATAAAAACTCAAAAAACAAAGAAAAAAAGAAATAAGAACGTTTTAAAACGTAAAACTGAACATTTTCGTAGAAATAAAAGTTTATATTTTTCAAGTTAATAAAATAAAAATAAAAAAAAAGTGCAATTTTAACATTAACAAAGATAAATTTTCCAAAATTTCTTTTAACAAATAAAATATTTAGATGGAAAAAAGAGAAAAGTAAAAATTGGTAATGCATGGTAGAATTATATATTAATATATAATGCTTTATAGTAATAAATTAATAATGTCGCGCTATTACACTCTAATATTTATACTTTTACCATTTAAATTGAGGAAAAAACCTCTTAGCTTTACTTTTTTTTTTTTTTTTTAACTTTCTTATTGTTGATTGAAGAAGAAGAAAGAAAAATATTGGAATAAATATATAAATAAAAATGTAGTTTTAAGATCACAATTATACATTTAAATATATATATATATATTTTTTTTTTGTTTAGTAAAAACCCCATTAAAATTGTGACGGATAAAATGGAATTAATTAAATATTGATGAGATCGAATTATTGTTTTCTTTCCACTTTAGCGACTTTTATATTTGTTTAATGCATTTTGTCTGTTTAAAGCACTTCGCTCTAGTGATTATTTTGTAGTTAAATTTCATACATTAACGAGACATTTTTCACAGTTTAATCATTCATTTTAGCGAATAAAGAAATAAAAGATACGGTTTAAACAACAACCAGTAAAAAGAAAGAAAGAAAAAAAAAAAATACAAGAAAAATTAAATTTTTTTTTTTCCTTCCCTTTTAAAAATAGCTACGTTTAATTAGAAAAGTTTAAAAAATTGTAAAAACTATCATTACATAAATAAAAATTTATTACGCGAATTATTTCTAAGTAGGATTAAAAATTTAGCTTTAAAAAAATAAATAAAATAAAATTTGTTATAATCTGTTGATATAAAAGCGATATTGAAATTTAAAAAAAAAAAAAAAAAAAAATTCTCTACTCCATTCTAATAATTTTTTTTTTCTTTTGTATACAGTTACCGATTAACAATTAAGCAAAACTAAAAAATCATTGATTTTTATGGTTGGAGAACTCTGCTTCGGATAGTTAAAAATTGTTAAAGGATCGCAATGAAAGATAACTGGAAAGAATTAAGAACATTAGTTTCATTGTAAGAAAAATTAACCGAAATGACAAAGATTCGGAAGAAGGTTAAAGTTCTCAGAATGATAAATTTTCAATGAAGGTAATTTAAAAGCTCCGCACTGACACAATTGACATTAAAGGCTAAATGATGATTTATGAGGACCCCCTTTACTAACTTTACTTTTCCAATTTAAACTTCCTTTACTCCTAATGTTTTTACCGTATTAAACTAGTAGAAGTTAAAAACATCCGATTAAGGGAGGTAATAAACAAGACAAATAAAAAAATATATATATAGGCCTATTTATATATACGTTTAATTTAATAAATTAATCATTTTCTTCTGTTAAAATAAATTAAATGTCACTATATATCACCGTATGAGTTCTCAAAAAATTAGAATAATTTTTTTACTTCTGAATTATAATTTTGACGCGATTATAGATAATTTTTTAAATTTTGAATGTTTTTTTTTTTTCAAGAATTTTTAACATTTTTTCTTCTATTTTTATAAAAATTTCTCAGTTATTTTATACAATTATTATCACGCTTAAAAATTAATTTTTCGCTAAACAGAATTTAAATTAATTTTAAACTTTATACAGTATATATAACTTATATATTTTTTATCATCATCATACAAAATTGTTCATCGAAAAAATAGTCAATAAATTTTTTTTAAATCAAAATTCCACATACAAAGTAATAATAATAATAATAATAAAATAAACATTATAAGCTCTCATAGCAACTGTTAAACTATTTATGTAAAAAAAAAGAAGAATTTAGAAAAAAAAAATATATTAAATTTTCTACTTTTCAAAAATAATTTTACGTGAGATAATTTTCGTAAAAATTAAAATGATGTATCTGTTCAAACAAAACTTGATCTCTAGGTATTAAAATGACAAAAATAAACCGCATCTTTTGTTTACATTAATTACGTGCAGAAACCTTTAAAATATCAGCTGCACTTAATGTTTATCATTCAAATATTTCGAAAGTAAAGCAATTTTTAATTTAATATTTACACAAATGTTTTAGTTCGATTCGTAGTTTTCTACAAAATATTCTTCTCGTTTTGTACTTTTATTGGAAAGTATCGTGCCATGTGACATAACAATGCTTTCATCTCTTTTATTGTCCAGTGCCATCTGTTGTTGACAAATGAAGTCATAAGACAACTCGAAACGTATGCAAATATTTATTTCTAAACATTAAATTATTTATAAAATTTATTTTCTCTATAAAAATGTTATAGTTTGAACCGTAAACATTATTAAACTTTATATAAAAATATCATTTTTAAAAGAAGAAAGATGTGTAGTAGTATATGCAATTTTTTAAAAGAAAAACTGTGTGTGGCATGCCCTGTAGTAATTTTAATTTAACAGCTCAAGTAACATTAATCTGATTAAAGTCTTAAGAATAAATTAAAGAACTTAACACATACAAGTTATTTTTACAATTATAAATTATTCTACGTAGTTTTAATCTTTTAAAAATAATCTTTTTTTTATATATTATTATTGTTATTATTATTAAAGTACTTTAATTTTTGCATTTCTTTCTCTTCTTGTTAACGCAGAAAAGTAATCGAGATTCTATTTTATCCATAAATATAATTCCCACCTAATGAGAAATTTTTCTTTCTTTTTTTTTCAGAATGAGAAATATCTTTTAAAAAGAAAAGAAAAGAAAAAAAATTATATATATACTTTATCGTCATTAATTCTGATAAGTAGAAGAAAGAAATGGATTTGTTCAGAAATGAATTTTAGAAGATAAACTCGGATTGGTAGATGACATTTAAAATTGATTTAATTGCGAATATTTTGTCAATAAAGTCACTTAACAATGATCCTGGACATTAACCTATTACTATATGTGTAAGTGCTGCGAAGCTTTAATCCCAATCACGCATCGTCGTAACGGAATCCATTAAAGATGGTCATTCTCTCCGCATCACTTCGCATCGCAAATGATATGTCCTGTTACGTCATCGGAAGAGAAACCAGATTAAGAGAAACGTTAATGTATAAGAGGCTGTTAGATTGAAGTATGTGTGGAATGTAAACTGTTATCTTCCTCACTTCGTCACCACATTCATACTTCATTCATTTCTAATGGTTAAAGTCAATGTCAACAATTTGTTGATGGAGAAATAAGAGCCATTAAAAAAAATGTTTGCAAATTATATTAAGCAATAATTTTAAATGTGTTTCGTTAAGTTTATGTGTTTACGTATACGTTTATATATATTTCTGCACGATTAAAAATTATTTAAATCTTTATGAGTCACGTTTTGGAAGTTTACAAATTAATGAACAGACTAATCGCGATAAGAAAAAATGAATTTTAAATTAACTTTATTTCTGTAACTTATTATCGATTTATATATAATCTGGCGAGTTTAAAAGGCGTTTATAATGTTCAAATCTTTACAACCATTTTATGCTTTTAAAACGCTTCATTGTAGCCTCACCGATTAACCTTATGAGCTTAATTTTAAACAATTAATTTTCAGAAACGTTGTTTAATTTCGTGTGATTTTACAGTGAAGTTCTACATTAAAAGGCTCGAAATTGACTGCTATAAAATAGCATAACTTTGCTATTATCGAGATGCTTTAAAAAGGGATATTTTCTAAATCTTAAATAAGATACCTTTACGATTTAGTTAGAGAAGTAAATCGGGTTAAATTTCTAACACTTGATGTGTGAAGCTAAGTAATTAGAATGTGGATACCGTGCTAGGCTCCTCTACCACGATGCACATGTTGGTTCTCAGCGCCTTTTAGCTGGACCAGGGCGTTACCAGAGACCCAAACACGAGTGGAAAAGGGAGTACGAGATATTGGTAAGGAAAAAAAAACCTCCGACACAATTCTCTTTCGATTTCGAAGTGTGACAAGCGCTATAAATCAAGTGAAAGTTGTCACGATAGCTTAGATATTGAACTTCTCCTTTTCGACTTCTTTCAATTAAATCGTCCTTTTAGTGACGTAATGCGAAAATCAAATTTTGAAAATCACTCTTTAAAGTCAAAGAAATTTCATTAAGTGTCAAGAATGGTCTTTTTTTCTTCTCATCTTTATCTCTTTTCTCTCTTTTGGTTTGTCTACTAATCAGATTAAGTTCTTTTTATAGTATCGAAACGTAAAATGATACTTTATAGTATACGGTACAAATGAGGATTAAGTGTTCGGCTTTAATTAATTAATATTCTATGTAACTGAGTATAGATAACTAATCAATTTGTTTTTTTTTTTTTAATAATTAAAAATTGAAAATTTTTACAAATAAATCTAGAATTCGGCTGAATATTAGATAATCTTACTTAAAAGTTCAAAATAAAATTACAGAACTTTGAGATTGTATTTATAAATGACCCTTAAAATCTCATTCAATTTGGTTTGCTGTAGCCAAAAACACGTGGCTTCTTATCAAAACATCGGGTGGTTACCCTACTTTCCTTCCAAATCATCTTTACTTCTGTAATAGAAAACTTTTCCGTTTGTCGTTCCCAAGCCCAACTTTTTTTCCTCTACACGATTTTTCAATTTTTCCACCGACGACGATTGATTGATTTCAAATACACTCGATGTCCCGGGCTTATTCTCTCTTTCTTTGCCCGGGGGAATGCCCAGGGTCTGTATGACATCATGTTTTCAATGAACGCCATGAGAAACATATTACCGCCATGATGCGGAATTAACGTCTATTAAATATCGTTTTTACGTCTTTAAAAAATTCCTTTACGTCGGAATCTAACACATAAAAGAAAAAATAAAATAAAATTATATTTAATTTTAATTTTTAACAATTTAGAATAGAGATATATTTTATGTTTTATTTCGGTACGAGTTTATTTTATTTTTTATGTTGCTAGAAGAGTTTCGATTGGTGAATGCACAGAACTTAAACTGTGAAAATGTGCCGCATCCTCTTCCAACATTGCAAAGGTATGCAATGTAACGCCAGCTGCAAGCATCCAGGAAAAACTCTGAAATTTTAACAGTTTAACCTTTTATCCATTTATATAAATCGAGTCTGCTGAGATAAAACCATTCTGTCGTTTTTTTTTTATTTTTATATACAATACTTTACTTTTCCTTTCCTAACTGTGCTTCCAATCGAGTTACTAATTTGTTTAGTTGGCCTGACTGCCACCTGAGGGCGCAGTGAAGAGTAGCAGTCACGTCACGTGATTGGCCTCTATTCGATTATGAGGTTTGAGATTTAATTAGCTCTGTCCCTTTTGTGTCTTAGTGTCGGGACATGTCTGGATAATGTCGCTGTTCAATCTGTCCATCAAGGTATTAATGTAAGGATAATCCATTTATGAGGGCAGTTCATTTACTTGTCCAATGTTCTACAGATATTTATCTTTAAATTTACAATGGCTCTTCTATATATTCGCTGATGAAAATCACTCTTGATTTGTTATAGCGCTTTACTGACATGTTAATACGAATTTTAATCGTTCTCATTGAAGAGTATCTTTAATAAATTTTTAAATACGAACGTTGGAAGAGTTTTTTTTTTTTCTTTCGTTTCGTATGCATATAAGTTCTGTTCAAGAATAATAAGAATTTATTATTGATATAAAATAAACTAGAGGTTTCGGAAGAATATTTTTCTTTTTTTTTCCTCTCTCTCTCTCTCTCGTTTGAATAAAGAAAAGCTTCGCTATTAAATCGATTATGTTTACCTATTTTAAATGTTAGGCGAAGCAAAATGATTCCAACGATTTTCTTTTTTAAATGGGACAAGATAAAGTGTTTGTCATTAGTGTTTACTTAAGAAAAGAGATTTTCTGAATCATTAGCCTATAGTTTCATTTCTCAATAAGAAAACATGTTTATGTAAATAACTATATTTTATAAATATTTGGCTTATTTTTTTTTTTAAGTTTTTAATTAGAAAATTGAGATAGAAAAATAAAATATTCATTAATTCGTTCTCGTTTCATATATTTATCCGATGATTTATTGGATTTCTTAAAGTATGATTTACTGCAGAGCCGTTGTTTCGAAATTAAAGGAGGTACAGGTAATTCTTTTGATACGGGGTAAACATAAATATTACTAAAATTTTTATTTTATACACCCAGTTGTTTATCTTTATAGCTAAGTATAAATAAAAATAATTTTCCTTAATTAAAACCTAAAATTTCTAAAATAAATTAATAAATCTGGCAGTACTGTCTTTTGTAAGAAATTGAAGAGTACGAAACAGCGAATTGCGCCATCTGTCGCGAAAATTAAGAAATAATCGCGAATTTAATAGTCATTCTAAGGAGTTAAAAAAGAAGAAGAAAAAAGAAAAACCCAGATAAATTCGTAAATTATTAAAATGTAAAAATATACGAATATCTTTTGCCTTTTAAAAGTATTTTGACGAAATTCTAAGAGAAAAACAAAGCTTTTAAACCATTCGACGAAACGTCAAGAGACTTTTGATTGATGAAGTTTTCTTCTACAAAATATGTAAGTATAAATCAAAAAGTATATAAATCAAAGGCCCAATTGCTGTTCGTACGACATTAATGTTTCTATATATAGTCTTTAATATAGGTTAAAATTATAATAGGCCCTTATCAATCTTATAACGAATAAAACTTAATTTAGATCCGATTACAAAAAGGCATTTCTTTGATTTCTTTTTTTTTCTTTCTCTTTTAGATCTTCAAAAATAGCGATATTTTTGGTAAAGCTTTTAAAAGTTTTCGTTGTTCCGAATAAGATTTTAGTAATTTAAAAAATCGTATTGCATATTTTACTTTAACTAATAATAATAATAATAATAATAATCGAGTATATATGTCTATTGTTACAGTGACAGTTTTATTGCATTTCAAAGTGTAGAGATAAGTTTTTATTATTATTATTATTATTATTATTTTAAAAAATTATTTTTCACAGAAAAAGATATTATGATAATTTTATAAGAATAAAAAGACATAAAATTTTTATAAGGGTAGAAAAGAGGAGTTTTCTAAAAGAAATAAAAATCAAATGTATGTTTTTTTCCTGTCAAACATAAAAAATTTATCATGGATTTGAAAAAATAAAAAAAAAAAGAGTAAAATGAATAACTCGTAAAATTCAAAACGATCATGTGGATGCATAAATATTAAGTTTAAAAACGGAAAATAAAATTGAATTCAAATAATATTGGAAAATTCGATACGGGACAGGTAGCATGGGGATAGGAGTGTTTTTTTTTTTTTTTTTCGTTTCTTTTAGAAAGTATAAAAAGAAATATTTATGACAAACAAAAACATTTTTAATATTTATTTATTTGAAAAGAAAGAGCAAAAATTGTAAGTATTTTTCTGGATATGTTTTGTATAAAATTTACGCCTACATAATACTTTTTTTTGACACATCATACATATTAAGTTCAATTAAATTTTTAGAAAAAAATTTTGTTATAATAATTAATTTCGTACAGGAAAACTACAATATTTATTGTAGCAAAACTTTGTAAAATAACTTTATATCTTGATACTAATTTATTTAATAACTATATACCTGATCAATAAGTAAGCATAGACGCAATTTTGCATACTTATTGATCACGTATGCACATATCAAGTCAGCATCAAATAAAAACATTATCAGTTAGCTATATTAAGCACTTATTGATTAAGTACATAGTTAATATCAGCTTCATAAATTTATCAAGCAATTTATTGATCAGGTATATAGATACAAGTCAATATCAAGTTCATAGATATATATCAAGTATGTAATATATTAGTATGTGAATTTACTATGAATATTAATGTATTATCTATGCAAACTATCAATAAATATTCGATACTAACTTGATATCTATGTATCTACGCAAACATAGATACAAGATCAAGATACATAGATAGTATACATACATACATAGATATCAAATAAATATCGAATAAACTGGATCGAATATATACAGTATGAAGTTAGTAGGTATTTCACATGAACTTATGCATAGTTTGCATAGATCTGCTTATATATTCTATGAATGTGAATATTATACCTTAATGACAGTAATTTGATCTATTCATGCATACATACTGATCAATTATGAATTTGTAGAATGTATTTATGCAAAATGCAAAATTCCAATAGGCATCGTACAATATTTAAAATGTGATAATTATTTTTATACGTTTTAAATACTGTTTAATGTATAAAGATATTTAGAACTCGGTTATGTTGTAATTAAATTTCCTTAAAATTGATTTTTTAGATAAATATCTAAAATTTATAACTTATATGAAATTATTGGACTATCTCCAGTTGTTTCGATATTATTTTTTTATTTCTTTAAAATTTGTATAGATTTCTGAATAAGAAAACAAAATTTCATCTATATATTTAAAAATATACAGATGAAATTTTATATTTTTACTTTATAGTAAAACTTATCACTTAATAAAAAAAACCAAATATACTTTTTTTAATTACTAAATTTTGAATCAAAATTTGTAAAAAATTCATTCTTAACTAAACAATTTATTTTGTATTTTGTATTTTTTTTTTATTTTAAAATTAAAATTCTATATAAAATTTAAACTTCGCTCTCCCAATAACAAAATCAAAATTATGCACGTTATAACCTGTGGTTTTGCTTTTTGTATATCGATTTTTTTTTTTTACGGAAAAAAATCGGACTAAATCTTTCCTAATATCGATTTGCTACCGAATAGAGTTTTAATCTATTTATTTATTAAGTATAATAGCATTTTAACCGCTCGGCTTTGTTTATCCTGTGTTAGCACTTCCATAAAGGATAGGAAGCAACTATGATAATGGCTTGGATTATGATAATCATTTATTTAATGGTTCGATAAAATGAATCGATAAAATGATTACAAACAGTCATTTGTGTAAATCATTAGCTTAATGTTCATCAATTTTCAATTTGTGATAATAGACCTCGTTTACCATGTAGATAGAAGTATAAGCAAAAAATATATATATATATGTATGTATATCTTTGAAGAGATTTTAAACGAGTTTGTTTTAAAATAAAGATACTTTTAAAGACGATGAATTTTTCTTTACACGTTAAAAAGAAAACCCGAGTGAGAAGTATAATAATAAAAAAAAAAAATTAAAATGTTTTAAATTAGATTCTGTAATAAAAAATAAAAGAAATTTTTTCTTTTTTTACTTTTAATGAATTTCGAGAAAGTTTTTCTCCTTTTTCAAACACCATTTTCACTTGGCAAAATTAATATGTTTCTAACTCGTTACTAACTCAATAATAAAAAAAAAAAAAATTTTATTAATTAACCTCAACGTGTCTACAATCATGTAAAGTAAAAGAGAATACCAAACTGCATATCATTTTTTTTTTTTTTTTTACTGATTATTAATTATATTAATTACACGAATAGTGTGCTTTGCATATCTATTTAAACCCATATATAATTTGCGAAACATAAAGAATGTTAGACATGTTGTATTTTTCTGTTTTTTGTCAATCTTTCTGAGTGATTCATGAAATCCTCTATTTATCAGAGGGCGAGGCTTCTGTATAATAAAAGAATTTATCTAATTCTCGTTTTATTGCTACAATTTTTAGTATTTTTTTTTTAATGCGAAAATGAGCATTCGAACTTTGTTTATTAATTTAAAAATCATAATAATGAATTTTAGAATTAAAAAAATATTATTAAATTCATTCAAATATCTCTCTCTTATTTTCAGAAAAAAAAAAAAAAAACATTCCTTAAATTGAAGACCACGACGAAAGAAATAATTTGTAAAAATGTTTAAAAATCCGTATAACACATAAAAAAAAACTACATGATAGAGACTTTGAGGTCATAATAAAGTAAAAAATGAAGAAAATGTGACGTTTTTGGAAATTTTACTGTGTCATGTTGTGAAGAATGATTTTCCAATGGTAAAGGATAGATTGAAAGCCTCATAGATCATTAATGACTAAAAATGCGCTATCTAGGTGGCAAATGTGCTCTATCAGTAGGAAAAGAAGTGTCATCATTGAGAAAGGTTTGAATTTGTATTCATAAAGAATGGCTAACAAAAATATCTGGAAAGTTTGAAAATTTAAAAAAAAAAAAAAATTCTGAATATAAAGTTTGGATGATTAGATTAGTTTCTACTTCGGAATTGTAGATAACATTGGAAGAACGAATGTAAAAAATAATAATAATAATATCGTATAATATAGTTATAAATGTATCATTTTATATCGTATTTATAATTCAATATTTTATAACCAATTTTTTAAAATGTTCAAATATAAAAAAATTGTTATTAAAAAATGTAGAAAAACAAAATAAAAAACAAAATTGGAAAATAAATTATGAAAAATTTCAGATGATAACTGTCAGCTCAAAATTAAAAAATAATAATAATAAAATAATTTTCTAGAAAAATTCTTAGAAAATGTATATACAGAAATTTAATCTTCGAACTAAAAAATAGAATAAAAAGTTCTGATAAATCCAGAAAAAAATAATAAAAAAAATAGCTGATAAGCAAATAACAGTAATCTCAGTCCATTTGATATTTTATTGGGTTCTTCTTTATAGAGCAAATTTACTTCCAACAAAGGTATCTTCAGAGTGACACTTCTTTCTTTGCAGGTGATAGAGGACACGAAATGACACCTGGGTAGCACAGATCGTGCTGCTAACGATCTAGAAGCATTGTCTATTGACAGGCAATGCTGGACGGTTGGTCGAACAATGGTCAAACGATGTCGGCATTGTGAGGATGTCGATGACGCAACAATAGGAGTGTGATCTAGGTATTGATCTCCGGCACCATTAATGTGCCTCATCTATCATAGTTTGCCCTTAATATATCAGTCAGATGACTTCGAGGACAGGTGCGATCACTCCCATAAATTGTGTCAATCAAAAACGAGATTCTAAAGAGTTCCAGTAAAATGTGTTGGAGTGGTCTTTTAGTAAAAATGGGTTTGGTGTTGCACAAAAGCGAAGTGGAATCCAGTTTCATGAACTGATATGAAGAAGTGTGTGTGACCTGAACACGAAGAAAGTTTATCAGTTTGAAATCGATAATAATTTTGGTACTCTATAGAAAAAATAAAAAAATAAGAAGAAAAATGTGTCTTTGAAAGGAATAGGCGTATCGATGGTCGCTGAAAAGAATTTTGATGAATTGGAAAGCCCCCAAAAAAAATATTTAAAAAAATAAGTCTTCGTTCCTCATTTAATATTAATGTAGAAGAACGTAAATAAGACATTACATAGATATAAAATGAACGTAAAATTTATTTATTTATTTATTTTTTTGAATATTTAAATGTGTAAAAACACAAATTAAATACGAATTGCGTGGTTAAAAATGCGAGAAAACACTTTTATTAAATTTCTAATTAAAACAACGGAAGTCCACAACTGAAATTACATAACTGGCAACGGGGCATATAACATAAAGAAACATAAAATTCCAAAATTGTATTTGATATACATAAATCTGAAACAAATATTTTATTGTTATATATACAGTATAGAAACAATAGATTAAAAAAATAATAATCAAAGGTTTCATACTCAATTTCTGTAACGATGCATTAGTAAAAAGATTAATGATATATTTACAGATGTTCCAAGTAGTTTAAAAGAAATGTTTTCTTCCCTGGGGACTTCTCTGCTAATTACACATTTCATCCTTTATTATTCTGCAGGGGAAAATGTTGATTAATTAAATGTTTCATTAATGGTTGCTCACAATCGTATCATATCATAGCCAGGAGGTTGCGTCGATGCAAAAGGTAGAGGCAACAATTTCAGTTGATAAACAAATCATTCCGAAAAATACTTTCGAAATATCGTCTACAAGTGGCAATTGAATTATACCGGCAACGACACAATTAAAACTAGTCTTCTGTAGTTTGCAGAAACAAAAATTTCAGTTCTGAAGTATCTTTAGTAAAGAGTTTTAGAGAGTTGTTGTTGTTATTGTAGTAGTAGTAGTAGTAGTAGTAGTAGTAGCGGTAGTTCTATCGACTATCATAATGTAGGATCACTCCAGTTAATCTTTCAGTCGTCATTTTAGTCATTACTTGAGGTTTAACCGAGCGAATCCTTTCAAAACAGGGATCGTTATTTAAATGGCGGCAAAATTGATGGAAAGAATTACTAAAAATATATAGTCCTATTCGCTTAATAGATTTTTCGACTGGAAGGAAAAAAAAAAGAAAATAAAAATTTGTAATTAAAATTAATGTCGAAGTTATTCAATAGGATAAAAATTTCGAAAAAAATAAAAATGTTTTATTAAAATTTTTGTGTTTCTTCTCTTTTATAATGCAATGTGTTTGAAGTCTTTCTCGAAATGAAAAATAATGAGATGCTGCAATTTGTGCTTAATTAATTTGCATGCTTTTGTCGATTATTATTATTATTGCTATATATATATTTTTTCTAAATTTTAGACGGAAATTTCGTTGGTAAAATAGAATAATCTGTATAATTTATGAATCACCTGATACTCGAGCATAAAGTCCGTTCTGATTATCTCTAGACTCTTAAAGAAGCAGAGCGATACGCTTTATGTATCAAGGAAAATCAATTTTGGTATATTTTTCTCTTTATTTAAATTGCTGCTAGCTGAGTAACTCGAGAATTTAATTTCTAGACAATATTCTTACCTTAAGCCAATTCCCTTCCTATGCTTCCGGTATCAGGAAAAATCTCTTTTATGCAGTCTAGCAATTATTAAATATATATGCAAATAATTTTTACGGTAAACAAACCTGCAAAATTTGTTTGTATAAATTATTAACAACGTATGTTAAGACGGAGAAAAATTCTGTAAGGTGTTGTGTATGTTCTTTGCAAAATCGCTATATAATTATATTGTAAAGAAAAATAATAACAATAAGAAAAAAAGTTACAAAAGCTTTATTTGATAAAAATCTTTAACTAATGACACGAATGGCGATAAAGAGAGTTAAAAAAATAAAAAAGCCACAAGAAGAATCGGATAATCGATAAGAAAAGGAGACAACCGGAAGCGATCAACCTATCACTTCCGACCAACAATCAGAAGACCTAATTGAATACCGACGCCTTACAACATCAACAGTAACATTCTTTTTTTTTTTTTTTTTCTTTTTTTCCAACCAGTACCACAAGGAATTTGCTAATTTACGATCGTTACTACCGATTAGATGACGTTCTCGAGTTCAGAAACGAGATATGAAGGCATAAATTCACAATTAATTACCCGCTGTTGCGAAGTTTAGTAACATTAAAGTCATCCACTTAACCGAAGATAAGGACGTTTAAAAATATTCTTCTCTCTTTTATTTTTTAATATTGACAGCGCTATATCTGATCGTTTCTCACCTTCAACCGTTAAAAATATTCATAACGAAGAATACGCTACATCGGAGCTTATTGCGCCGCCTTCCAGTTCGGCTAAGAGAATAATAACTGTTAAATGACAATATGCAAGAGAACGACTAATTCGCCACTGGATGCAGGAATTTTTAGCCAAGATTACACAACGGAATTTGCTTTAAAATTATTATTTTAAAGCAAAATAATAATAAAATTTTATTTTATTGTCTTTAAACAGTAACAATCAGTTTTGTCTACACTGACCACCAAAAAAAAAGTAAAAAAAAAAAAAAAATTCAATTCGAAACTGTTTTTGACAAAATTGATTTTCTGTTGTTACTGATAAAAATCCAATTTTGCTTATTTCTGATTTTCTACTAAGCCAAAAGAAAAATAAAATTAATAATAATAAGAAAAAAAAAATGTTTTCTTTTAATAAATAATTATAACAAAAACAAAAATAATAAATTATTTGCACGAAATTTATATATATATATAAAAAAAACGGTATATTTTTCTGATGAGACCAAAAAAAAAAAAAAACAATAAAAATTCTTCAAATAACAAAATCAAAATTTTGTTTATAGATAAAGAAAACCAGAATAAAGCACTTCAATCATTTTTTTTTAACTCTTAACTAAATTGATCACGTAATAAAGGATGTATATAGTAATAAAAATGACAGAATTAAATAACTGCAAAACTCGTTTAAAGAAAGAAAAAAAAAGAGTAAAAATAATAATAATAAAAAAACAGTATTGAAAACCTCTTTCAAAATGAGACTCTCAAGATGTTTACAACGTTCAACAGTCAAACAGTGTAAACACGTTTAAAGAACAAAATTTAAAGAAAATAAGAAATTATGATATACCTAACATATTAAGCTGTTAGTAACAAAAATAAAGAAAAATGGATTCTTATAGAATTATCGAATAAACAAAAAAATTAAGATTTTTAACATTTTTATAATCCGTAAACGATATTTTTTCGCAATATGCTCGTTATTTTATAAGTTATAAGTTTAGTTTTTATCTATAAAATATACATAAGAGACATTCAAAAATTTTACCTTAAAAGCATTTTTAACATAAGCAAACACGTTGTAGAATACTGTAGTATAGTCTATATGTGTATATATATATAAAGTATAAATATGTATGAGAAATAAGATTTTAATAAAACAGCACGGTTATTTTCTTTATACTTCCTTATAGCTATAAATCAAAGACCTCTGTTGGAATTTCTTTTTTTAACTTCTTTTCAATATTTAAAATTACTTCAATTTTCGGAAAAGCTTATCAGCCTTAAGAAATTTTTGTCACGGTCCTTCTAATCAAGAAAATTTGCAAAGTATAATGCAAAAAAAAGTTAACTGTATAGAACTTCCAACTCTGTCGTAAATTATAACTTGGCATGAGTTATATTTTATCCCTATAATAGATTTACAACTGAATAAAGTAATGTCTCATCTAACAGTTCCTCTCTCTCTCTCTCTCTCTCTTTCTTTCTTTCTCTCGTGATAATTTATAATGTCTTTTCTCTTTGCAAGAAGTGTGTTATATTAGAAATAAAATAGCACGCATTCTGCAACTCGTCTATCTTTTTTTTTCTTTTTTTTCTTGCACCATCTGTTAAAATTAGAAGAAACGAAATTGCATATTAATTATTCACATCGTTTAAAAGTAAAGAGAAAACTCGATACACGTGCTGGTTTATGAGATCAACACGATTTTAATTTTATCAAAAAACTAATTAACAAATTCATTCTATTTATAGTAAGATATATATATATATACACACACACACACACACATATATATATATATATTTCGTTTTGTGAACTCTGATTCAGTGCAGTTAACAAAACAGACAAAAATCCAGAAGGAACTGTACAACCGGATATTAAAGCTCCCCTTCTCTGTAGGGAAAACGCGACAGAGCAATTAGGGATATTGCCCTAAAGACTAGTTACTGACATCCAATTAAGGGAAGACATGTTGGACCAAAGAGATTTCGAAACTTGTTTGTTGATGCGCAGCGTTAAGGGACACGATTCGTTTTGAAGACATATTTTTTTCCCCTCCCTTCTTCCCGATCTCTTAAAGAAGAGCGATTCCGAAAAATATGAAAAAATCACAGAAAAGATTTTAAAAATAAGCAAATAAAAAAAATCTCGGCCCATTAGATGAGAAAAGAAATAAAGATTTTTTTTTTTTTTTTAAATATAAGTTATATTCCAAAATCCGTACTACTCTACTTATACGACTGGTGCAAGTTTTAGAAACTAATTGCGCCACCTAAAAGCCGTGTCAGGATGGCATCGGTGCATTCGGTGGGGACCATTCTGCTTACACAACGTCAACCCTTCAAAATTTATAAAAGTCAGCCCGAGGCATTAAAGAATATTCGGAGTAAAATGACTGTTTAAAGTCAATATTGGCTTCTAAAAATCTCATAACACGATATTAAAACCTTCGCCGGTGCAAAAATGGCAGAGAAGAGTGGAGTGGGTTTAATTAGGATTACCGAAAACGTTTTGCTTCTTCTTTCTTTCCCATCAACCACCTGTCTGGCTAGAAGAAGAGAAAGAGAGAGATGAGAATAAAAAAAAGAAGAAGAAAAACAAATGTTCTGTTGAACTCTAACTTTACAACTTCCTTCCTCGAAAAGGATATCCAGTTTGTCGCTTGCAACACCTGAAAGTAACGCCCTAAGATCGATTGATCCTAACATGAATTATAGACCATGTTTCATGTCAAGAAAGAGAAATAAAAGCAGCATTGGCGGATTTTGATAAATAACTGACTTTCAATAATAAATTCATCTTGTTGAGAATGAGAAATAGCAAATTTAAGGTAATTTTTTCTCTCCTCTCTCTCTCTTTCTATTCATCTTTTTTTTTTCCTTCTACTAGTGTCTCCATCTGTTGAGAACCGAATTCACTTTTATAAATTATTCCGTAATTTAATAAGTTGATTAAATTACTAGCACAGATTAATTTTTAATTCTAATTTAATTAAAATATTTATTTGAAATATGTTAATTTAGTTTAATGCGCAAACGTGTCCGCACGATTTTGTAACGTGTCGAAACCTTAAATAAAGATTAAAAAGAAAAAAAAAAAAGGAAAATGTGTTGAAAGTTCGCTTATAAATAATTAAATAATACAACTTAAAATTTTCTCTGACGAGTAAAAATTTGCATATTTTATAATTATCATTTTTGTAACGCGCCGTGCTGCCATCTGGTAGAAATTACGTTTCATATTTATTTTTCTATTTTTTTTTTTTGTTTTTAATTAATACGAAATTATTGTTTAATTATTCAAACATAAAATATGTAAATTTATCAATTATAAATATTAAAAAAAATCATATTTTATGAGCGATAATGATAATAATTAACTGCATTTTATCGCTATAAAAATTTAAATTTAAAATTAATAGATATTTTTATTATTATTGAGTCATGATTTAAAATTTATTAATTTTAATTAACAACAATAAAATAAAAATGTAAATTACATTTAATTAAGTAAAATATAATAATTTATACTTAATTATTGCAAAATAAATTTTTATAACGATTTAAATATTATTTTATTTTAAAAATAAATTAACAACGATTAGAAATTTTTAGTAGTTTTATCATATAACAGATGGCGACAAATATTTATAAATTTTTTTCCTTTTTTTTAATTTTTAAATTAAAATTTTTTTATTATTATTTATTTTTAAAATATTTTAAATGCTAAGAAATTATATTTTTATTTTATTCTTATAATAATTTAGCGAAACACAGATTAAAATATTTAAAAAAAAAAATTAATTTTTGTTTTAAAATAACAAAATTTGTTGCTGTTATTTGTTATATTTAAAGAAATTATAGAAATATAAAGTCATAAAGCGATTTTAAAAATATATATAGATATTAAATAATAATTAATTATATAGATATTTAAAAAAAAAGAAAATTTTATATTTTATATATTGATGCACTCAATAGATGGCGCTAGTTGTGTTTAGCATGAGATATGGGTATTGTGTTGATGACCTTATACTATATAATGTGCCCTATATATTGTGCTGTATTCTATACTCTATATTCTGTGTTGTACTCTGTATATACTACATTCTGTTCTAAATACTCTATACAAGTAGTTGCAAATCAAAAATATTTCGCGTGTCAAATTTAAGAAAGTCAGGCAACACATATTATCGTGTGCCATGATGCATTCTGATATAGATAACCAAGAAACCAATACCAGAATAAAATACTAATACTCACATATAGAGATATAGTTTATATTTATGCTATCTGAGATATATAATAATTTTTGATAGTGCTCTCTTTTTTCAATCGCATATTTTAGGAATAAAAAGGAAATTATATAGAGCAGCTGGATTTCTTTGGAGATATTTTAGATATATAACAGATGATAATATAATCAAGATTTGGATACATGATAGTATCATGAAGCGTCTTAATTATGCCATAGTAATCTATGGGGATGCATCGTATGCTCAACTTGTTTCACCAAATAAAAAGTTTATTAAATACCTGTATATTAAAACAAAAACTGTTCTTTCATACTGACGGTAATGAGTCTGATCTATTAAAAGTTTTGAAAAAAATGAAAATAAGAAGCGTATGTGGTTAATTAAAATATTCAGATATAAGAATTTATGGAGAATATTATAAATAGAGCTTTCTTTGCCAGTCAATATAATTTCTTTCAACGTGTCTTCAAAAATATTAAAATATTTCGAATTTATTCATGTTCCGAGAGCAAGAACAAGCAAATTGCATGAACATCTTTTATAATCCGATTTCAAGTAAAGCGTATAATACATATTAAATTGTAATTTTTGTGTATTCTGGAGGTTGATCCTACTTGTACTGTATATGAATTAAAGAATTAACAATATATGAGTTTAAAAATATTTAAATTTAAAGATTACTATAAAATTAACCGAATGCCAGCAAAATTTTTCTGCGTGCCATTGATTACACTGCTATCACTGTTCTATAGGCTACTATATATTGTATCCTGTTGTAAATTATATACTTATAGGTTATTCTATAGCGTATAACGTATTTACATTATACTGTATAGAATCTATGCTAGCCTTTCTCAACTTTTTTAACTCGAAGGAACCCTTGAAATAATTTTCAAACTCTCAGGAACTAACAGTTATTGTATTTATATGTCCTGCATAAAATTATTATATATACAGCTCATGGTATGTTAATTCCTTCAATAAATTATAAATACAATATAATAAACCAATAATTGCCAATTCTTTTTTGAGTAGAGAATGATTTTTTTCTATGGATCTATTTATTTTATCCAACTTATAAAGCTATTCTTTTTGTGTAGTACCCCTTCTCACAACGGATATCAACTCTTAATACAAGTCAGAATTATAAATGGAAGAAACTTCATATTTTTTTCTTTTTTTCTGATACGCAACGTTCAAAACGGTTCAAAAATAAAAATAATGTTTATTTATCTATTTTTTCAATCACTGCCTTCACTAGGAACCTCTTGCCGAATTCTACAGTTCCGTGGAATCTCGATTAAAAAATTCTGGTCTATGCTATATTCTATTCTATATCCTATTCTGTATATTATACGTTTATGCTGTATTGTACCTTTTATACCCTAAATTTTACCCTATCATTGTATACTATATACTATCATATATCTTATGTACTATACTTACTCCAGTATGTAATATAGGATATTGTATACTATATCCTATATTACATACTGTATCTTATGTATTATATTATATATCAAGATTGGGCAAACTTCATGTCACTAAGAGCCAAATAAGAGAATGTCACATACTTGAGAGCTGCAATCAGTTTCTTTCTGTGTCAATGGGAGTCGCAACAGCTTCTTCAGGCAATCTTAACAATGGTTTCAAAAATTGTTTATTATATATTTCATATATATATATATATATCTTATATTTTTTCGTACAGATGCATGCTACTTTTTACAATAAATGAACAAATGACAAATATATTAGTTTTTTAAGTTAAGTAGATATTTGCTTCATGTTAGCTACTGACTTTCATGGTATGGAACCACACTGAAGACACCAAAGAGCCGCATGTGGCTCGCAAACCGCGATTTGCCTACCGTGGTTATATATTTTACCTTACATCATATTCTAACAAATAAGATAAAATTTTAATTATTAAAATCTCTGATTAATTTGCGATTCGTGCAAAACAGATATCGTATTAAAATGCGTTTATCGATTTTAATTAATAAGTAAGAAAATTAAGAATTAATTTTCGGAATTAAGATTTATCTAAAATGAATTTTTTTTTTTTCTTCTCTCTCGCTTGCCATTCTACAAAAGTAAAAATGTTTAGAAGTACAGTCATGTTGCACCTTAGAGAGTTAACATCCTTTTATCTCATATTAATGTCCTAAATGAGTGAAATATACGTTGACTTTTCACATGAACAATTAAGATACTTCCCCTGGGATTAAAATCCCTCATTATATATGCACGAAGCAATTAGCGATAAAACAAATCCTTCTATGTCACTAAAAACAAAACTTTTTTATTTTATTATTATTATTATTATTGGGAAAGATCAACATCAGAATGTAAAACGAAAAAGAAAAAATAAAAGAAAAATCAATTTAGGAAATTAAAATCGATAATTTCGAACTAATTAAATTCATTGTATATTATTTTTGTTGACGCCGGCATGATTGATTTTACTTTTATTTAATTCTCTTTTATTAAATTTGATGGATTAATTTTTATCTTAATTAATTAAATAAATACTTGGTCTGGCATTAATTAGTTTGAAGATAATGTTTGACTTAAATGTAGAATTTTTTTTTTTTTTCATTTTTTTAATAACTGCCTGTTTCTCGACAATGTAAAAGCGAAGTAGACAGTCGCTTCATAACTTTTGATTAATCAATTGTTTAAGGATCTTTTTTAATTAAACAATAATTGATCTGTTCTCTTTTATTAGTAGGAAAAAAAAAGAAAGTTAAATGTTATGCTGAAGTGCCGATTTTTAATTTAGCCAAAACTCTTTTAAAGATCTCTTGAATTTTTGTAGATTATAAACTCGAGTATAAATTTAACTTTTTATTGAAGTTATCTTTCTAAAGTTTTGTTAATTTGAAACTAATTAATGTTAAATAAATATATATAAACTTATATATATTTTAGCAGAATTTAAATTATACTGTATTAAGTTAATTAAAACAGTTTGATGCAAGTTTACTCCATTTGCGGATGCAATCTTAATCTTTCATAAAAAATATGTATAAATCTATACTGATTTAATTATTAACATGGATTAAAAGAATAATTTTTATACCTTTTTAAAAGTTATTTAGAATTTAATAAGCATTAAAATTAAATATAACTGTTTTGGAAGTTTTCATATGGTAAAAATGACCATTTTTAAGCGACTGAATGAGTGAGTTTTTCTTCGAATTTTATGGCATTCATAATTTTTGTTTCATCTGCAACTGAATCAAATTACAAAAATTTAATGATAAAGAAAGAAATAATGATTCTTCTTTTGCAGAAATTAATTATAAGTCAATCGAACCGTTACGAAGAGATTTCCACACTTCATAATAAAAAAAAAATGCAAGCTTAAGAGAGATGATGAACTGTCTTTTATCAATTTTTTTAATAGAAAAAAAATTAAAATTCTGCCTTATTTATCAATTAAATCATTAATAAAAAGACGTAATTACTGGTATTAGAGTTTAATATTGTGTTTTAAGTTCAAAATAAATTAATTCGGGAATAAATTATCAATTTTCAATCCTGCTGGAGCGAAGAGCAATTTAACAGAACGTAATCGGATTATAAAGATTAAAAAAAAAAAAAAGTTGCAGTTTAATTAAGCATTCATAGAGCTAATCTTAAATAAGATAATTGTCTGCAAGAAGAATGAAAAAACAAGAGAAAAATTGCGTATGGAGAAGATAAAATATTTATGAAGTTTCCACCATATCGTAGCGATCTTTAAAAAAATCGTATTTAGCATAATAATATTGTAAGGAAAGTAGACGATGCATTAAGAAAAATTGTGTAGGATAAATAGCCTTTTATATTGGTATGAATAAGATAAATATTTAACTTTATGATATTGCAACAAGGCGGGTGTTTTTCAAACAGTAGGAAGCTTCCCAAGGGAGGTTGCTCCCCATTGAGAACGTAAACGTCTACACTTACACGACATTTCATTTAATTATCATAATGGGAATTTCTGATGTCTATCCATAAGAAATAATGATATCACAATTTGTTTTCGCGTTTATTCGTTTCGATATTTGCAAAAAAAAAAAAAAAAAAAAATAATCGAGTTTAAATACGAATAATGATTTTTGAAAATTTCGAAATTTAAATGGATTATCTTTATTTAAATTGAAAAAAAAAATCATAAACGATATTAAAATTAATCCAAATTAATAGGAAATTTTTTTGTGGTAGGGCTAAATTTAAATTGATTTTTGTAGACCGATCAATAAATTTATTATTAAATAGAATTGTAATTAACTTTATACTTATTAATTTATTTTATTCGTTGAACGAGCAAATGTTCATAAATTAGATTATTGATTCCTCATTACTTCCTCGGATACGAATAGAATATAATTCATATTCTATCAGACAAAAATGATAACATTGTATTTCAAACTAAATCATTTAAATTCTTATTTTTATAATAATTTAAAATATTGAATTAATTTAATTATCATTTTATTTTTTAATTAAATTTTAATAGTTAATAAATAATTTTAAAACGTAGAATATTTTCAATATTTTTTCTTTTCTAACTTTTCGTTTTTTTTTTTTTTTTTCCCCCTTCCCTATTTCTATTTCTCTTTTTTTTATTTTCCTTTTATTTGAAATTAATAATTAATAATTATGAACTTCTAATAAAATTAATGGATTTATTTATTAAGTAACAATTATTTGAAGCTCGTAAATTAATGTAAATTTTTATGAAAAATTTTTCAATTCCTACTATTAGTTCACACTCTCCCTATATATATATATATATATATATCTTGTTCAAATTTTCAATCGTTAATAAAATATTTTTTATTCATCCACTCAAGTTCAAATAAATTTTTTTAAACTTGTAGTGGATGACACTTGATGTTAATACAGTTTTT